>SJYV01019682.1:341495-391978 GCA_006410875.1 Neotragus pygmaeus
TTTTGAACTGTGGTGTTGGAGAAGACTCTTGAGAGTCCCTTGGACTGCAAGGAGATCCAACCAGTCCATTCTGAAGGAGATCAACCCTGGGATTTCTTTGGAAGGAAAGATGCTAAGGCTGAAACTCCAGTACTTTGGCCACCTCATACGAAGAGTTGACTCATTGGCAAAGACTGTGATGCTGGGAGGGATTGTGGGCAGGAGGAGAAGGGGACGACTGAGGATGAGATGACTGGATGGCATCACTGACTCGATGGACGTGAGTCTGAGTGAACTCTGGGAGTTGGTGATGGACAGGGAGGCCTGGTGTGCTGCGATTCATGGGGTCGCAAAGAGTAGGACATGACTGAGCGACTGAACTGAACTGACACTAGTTGTAAGAAATCTAGAATGATACAATAGAATCCTCCCAAATGATATCCAAAGTTCAACATATTCTACTGAGAGATCTTTATTGCCCTAAAGTTGAAGTAGATATTGCATCCACTGAGCACCTCTCAAAAGACTTTGAATTTTTACAAAAGTGACTCTCTTATTTATCAGATGCTTATTCTATGCTGGGAACACACTATGTGTAAATGGCTGAACTAATTTACACATATTGTCTAATTACATCATCACAATTACCTTATGGGGTACATATAATTATGAATCCAATTTCACAGATGAGAAACCTGAGGCTTAAAGAGTTGAAACAAACACTTGACCATTAATTGGAAGGCTGAGCTCTTAACCTCTATTCTATGTTGACTATCAGTCACAAACTATTCATTTCTCTAACTTCTGACCCCCGGTGTCACAATGGCAATGGTCAGGTCTGTATAACATATCTCGTGTTGTTTGCACCAAAGTTAAATACTGCTCCTGGCCAGCACTGGGCCCAGCTCCCAGCACCTGACACACTTCTGAGCTTCTATCTGGACCAAGGTCTTAGAAGCAGAGAACACTTTGAATTCTTCCTACTATAAAGCTATTGTCTTTTTCTTTCCGAAGAATCAGGAAATGTGACAAATATCTGAATGGCTATTTTAAGACATTTTGAAAGCTTTAATTGAAACTCATTTCATGTGCCTCTTCATGCAGTTCTAAATTTTATTTCTCCTAAATGCAAAAAAAAGAAAAGCCAACTTTTTTCTTCAGAGGTTTTATCAGGGAAAGAGACTTTTGGTAAATATGCCGTTTTTTTTCTTCCATTATTATTATACTTCTAAGTGCTATAAAATGGAAAAAACACTTGAAATAGAGTACAGCTGAACATTTCTGAACTGTCAAAATCAAGAGTTTACAAAATGATAAATCCTGATCACTCAATCCATGTAAGAAAAAGGTCACCACTGTCACAGTAGGATCATTACTGGCTGCAAAGTGACAGAGTGCATGCCTGATGCGGACCTTCACTTCAATAGCTTATCACATAGCCTCAACATCAACTCCCCTTCAGACTTGCCTTGGTGTCTGGGTTACCTTCATTCTCAAAGTCACCTCAGATCTTGCACTTCTGTATTCTTCTTGACCTCCTCACAAGCACCGAATCTTATTATTTTTTCTTATAAGTAGCTTTGTCTGGGAGAGCACAGGTCAGAGGCAGGTTGGTAGGAATGGACTAGTGGGGTCTTCTGAGGACCTCTGCAGAAATCTGATCTGCTGAATTGGGTTAATGTCCATTTGTATTTTGGACAGACGCCCAGAAGCTAGTAGACAGCAGGGTCTTTTAAAAACAACACAATTACAAAAACAGAAAGCAAAATAAAATAAATGAAAGCAATGTTTGGAGAGCAAGGGAGACCATAAAAATGCATTGTACTCCATCAGGTATATGATTTATTTTTTTTTTCCCATTTCTATTATTAATCAGGATTTTTTTAAAGTTTAATTTTAATCATTCTCTTTTCCTATAACACTGCATGCAATAAACTCATCCTTAGAGCCGAGGAATAGCTCCATGGTAACAGATTCTAAAACATCAGCTCAGGATGGAGCTTTCAGTGTGTGATCACAGTTCGAAAAGGAGGAGAAGGAAATGATGAAATTCCACACTGTTTTTTTTTTCCCCCCCGTTCCTTGGGAATAATATCTTGCGAAAGAAATCTGCAATCTCAGGAGGTAATTGGAAGCAGGGCAGGGAGGAAAAGAGTCAAGCAGCAGATCATGCTTAAAATGTCATTAAATTAGTTATGGAATGTCTAGCTTTGAAATAAATCCTTTATTTTTGTTCCCTAGAGAGATGAAAAAAAACATTTCCTATTCAATAGAGCAGAAAAGAACTTTCTACCATGATGCCACACTTTTCAGCACATATAGAAATAGATGAATTCATTCACTCACTCAAAATTCACTGGGTGCCTAGTATTTGCAAACAAATCCCCATGGCTGGTGATGTGCTAGGGTCCAAGTCCTGTGGGTTTTTATATGACAAGTCTTTGTGAAAAGCGATTTTACAGTACACCTAGGCAAAGGAGTATTATTCAATGCTAAGAGGAAATTAGCTAGTAAGCCATGTAAAGACAAGAAGGAAACTTAAATTTATATTACCAACTTAAAGAAGTCAATCTGAAAACACTACACACTACTATGATTACAACTATATGACATTCAGGAAAAGGCAAAATTATAGACAATAGAAAGTTCACTAGTTGCTGCTGCAAGGAGTAGAAATGAATAAATGGAGCACAAAAGATTTTTAGGGCTGTAAAAATACTTTTCATGATATTATAATGATGGATACATGTTCTTATGAGCTTCCCTGGTGATCCAGATAGTAAAGAATCCACCTGTAATGTGGGAGAACTGGGTTTGATCTCTGGTTTGGGAAGATCCCCTGGAAAATGGCATGGCAATCCACTGCAGTATTCTTGTTTGGAGAATTCCATGGACAGAGGAGCCTGATAGGCTGTAATCCAAGGGGTCACAAAGAGTCATACACAACTGAGCGACTGAGCACAACGTGTTCTTATAACATTTGTTCACATCTATAGAATGTAGAATGCACTGCGTTAACAGTGAACCCTAAGGTAAACTACAGACTCTGGCTAATAATAAGGGAGTAAAGTAGCTTCATTCTTGGTTTAAAAAAAAGAAAAGAAAAGAAAGTAACGTTTTGTGAATGATGCGGACAGTGGGGGAGCCTTTCCATGTACAGAGAACGGGAGTATGTGAAAAAGGAGACTTCTGTATCTCTTAATTTGGTTGTAAACCTAAAACTCCTGTAAAACACTGACATCTTTACAAGTTTTTAAAAAGCTTTTAAAAAATACTGTACCGAGAATGATTAAAAGTCTTCATCTCAAATAGTCAGCTGTTCCAGAAGCTGGTCAGCAAAGGTCCACCTGAATGCTGCCCACTGGGAGGATCGTCTCCAGTCTAGGATCACTGTGTAACACGGACAAGCAACCTAGTCTGTACACAAACTCAACAACTTGTTTGCCAAGTTCAACCTAGCCTCACAGATTTGGAATAACTGGGCTTAAAGCAGGGGAAGAGTGAATTAGGGGACTATTCCAAATAAGGGCCATTTATTTAAAATTCTCGTCACTGTGGCTGGATAGTGATCCTGCTTTAAGAAACTCTGAGGATAAATTTTGAGATAGGCTTCAGATATATGGCTAGGTATATGGCTAGATACACAGCTAGGTTGAGAGAGGCTTTAGGTATATGGATACTTCGAAAGTGTTTTAGGGTGTTCAACACCATTTGTTCTTCCAATCTTGTTTGCACTATTAATTTGGTTAATGGGTTAGTAATCCTCTCTTTATAGATAGTAGGAAAGCAAACTTCAGCCCAGCACTTTTCTAAATTACTACATCCTCTGAACAAATGGGGTACAGATTAATGAGGTTTTACTCAAAGCTTTGAATTCACAGGAGCCTTAAATGAAGCGACACATCTTTGTTTCCATTTAATGAAAATAACAATCAAGAAATGTAAATCCGACTTGAATGCAGGGTAACAGAGCTGGATAACTATGTGCCAACATTGAACACACCCTCAAAGTCTATCCCCTGGCAAATTGTGAGGGCTCTGATTATCCACTGAAAATTTCAACTACACGACCATTTGAAGAGGGACAGAAAGTTACATGTGCTATTTCCCTTTCCTATTTGCAGTCAGGCTCACAATATCACGTTTGTACTTATAACGTTACTGCATATTAACCAAAGAGGGTTTCTGATTTCCAGGATTTTAGTTCATTTAAATCAACTAAGAGTTTCTCCTCCTCTGAAATGCCAAATATTCCATTTTATTTATATCACCAAAAAGCAAATGAGTAGATGAGATAACATTCAGTTCAGTTCAGTCGCTCAGTCGTGTCCAACTCTTTGCGATCCTATGAGATAACATAGTTACACAAAATATTTTTACTCACTACTAGATATGAAACAATAACTAATAAGGAATTAATAAACAATAACTAATATGAAACGATAACTAACAAGGACCAACTGGGAATTCTTTTCAATATTTAGTAATGACCTAGCTAGGACAAGAATCTAAAAAAGAGTGGATGTATGTATAACTGCACCTGATGCAAAGAACTGACTCATTTGAAAAGACCCTGATGCTGGGAAAGATTGAAGGCAGGAGGAGAAGGGGATGACAGAGGATGAGATGGCTGGATGCATCACTGACTCGTGGACATGAGTTTGAGTAAACTCCGGGAGTTGATGATGGACAGCGAGGCCTGGCATGCTGCAATCCATGAAGTCACAAAGAGTCGGACACAACTGAGCAACTGAAATGAACTGAACTGATGTATAATGATTCACTTTGCTCTACAGCAGAAACACATTTTAAATCAACTATATTCTAATAAAAATTTTAAAAAGATAATAAAAATTATTTTCTACCATGTCAGCATATCATGTTCAAGCTTTTCAATAAGTCTTTGGTTCTGGGAATTCTCTGTATAAGGTGCAATTAATTTCATTTCAACAAAACTTGTGTAAAAAAATGTGAACTTATGAAACCAACAAATACGCATTTTGAAATGACTGCTCATAAAGTAGTACTTAATTACAATAATAAAAAAGTCAAATCTAGGAGAAATGAGTATGTCAGTGAAAGAGAGTTACAACCTCAAAGAAGGAAAACAAATATCCAGCTTCTTTTCTGTGTTACTAAATTATTTGGGGGAGAAAATGTTAAGATTTTAATTGTAGCATCTCTACCCCTGAATGTGATACTCATGAATCCATCAAACTCAGAGTAAATGCTACTATTACTTTACTTTTAATCTTCCAGCCAACCAGAATGTTATTTAAAATGGCATAATATCTTTGTGGGTTTTTGTAATGATGCAAAGTGACAATAGGAAGGGACTGAAAACTACACCTTTTCAGTAAAGCCTCAAATGTGAATTCCCAACCTTTTTTGTTTTTAACCTGTAAAATGAAGAAATAGTGCTGACCTAGACATTCTACTGGTATAATCTTAGTTAGCAACCCAAAGGGGAAAAGCTTAATGTCTGCACTACAATGCAAGATCAAGGTGCCAGATATTCTGTAGATTTTAAAGGTGCATCATTGCTATGCAAAACTGGGTAGAATTGTTTCCTTTTCCCTTCATAAGGCATTATATGCCTATAATAAATCAAATCACTAAGGTTAATGATGGATAGAAGTTTCTAACTGTAAAGATTATCATAGGAAATTAAATACTTATAGAGGAAAGTGATAGACCTATTTATATCCCAGAAGAGAAGACAAGATTTCTAATGAGATCCCAAGTTTCCCAAAATTGTTGGGTAGGCTGAAACAGTTATCATAACTCTCAATATATGGCATTAAAAAAGATGGAGGTAGGCACTATGGACATAGTTCAGTTCAGTTGCTCAGTCATGTCTGATTCTTTGCGACCCCATGGACTGCAGCACGCCAGGCCTCCCTGTCCATCACCAACTCCCGGAGTTTACTCAAACTCATGTCCATTGAGTCGAAGATGCCATCCAATCATCTCATCCTCTGTCATTTCCATCTCCTCCCACCTTCATTCTTTCCCAGCATCAGGGTCTTTTCAAATGAGTCAGCTCTTCTCTGACTTTGTATGGACACAAGAGAAGGCCAAATAGTCTTCAAATGACTTTCCCCAAACTGACATAATCATAATTACTTTTTATTTGAGAACAGATTCAGTATTCAGTGCTTTGTCTATACTGTGGGCTTCCCTGGTGGCTCAGATGCCTATAATTAGGGTATGGTGTCACTAGATGGCAGTAAAGGTTTACTAAGTAAGTGAAGGTCGCTTGATCATGTCCGACTCTGCGACCCTATGGACTATAATCTACTACCTTATTCTCCAGGCTCGAATACTGGAGTGGTTTATTACCGGGGATAAAATTCATTCATTCAAGAAATCTCTGAAAGTATCTACTAAAAATTCTGTTTATATTATCAATGTATTATATAAATCTTTACATTACCACTAGGGTTGGGAAGATCCCCTGGAGAAGGGAAAGGTTTACCTACTCTAGTATTCTGGCCTAGAGAATTCCATGGACTGTATAGTCCATGGGGTCACAAAGAGTTGGACACGACTGAGTGACTTTCACTTTCACTTTATTCACACAACAAATTACACAATCCTGGAGAACATTTTTTTCTTTAATTTGAATATTGAGATTTATCTTATTATTGATTTAATCTAATTCCTAATCCCAGGTAGCTCATCTGGTAAAGAATCCACCTGCAATGCAGGAGACGCCAGTTTGACTATTGGGTCGGGAATTTTCTCTAGAGAAGGCATAGGCTACCCAGTCCAGTATTCTTGGGCTTCCCTGTTGGCTCAGATGGTAAAGAATGCACCTGCAATGTGGAAGACCTGGGTTTGATCCCCAGTTGGGAAGATGCCCTGGAGGAGGGCATGGCAACCCACTCCAGTATTCTTCCTGGAGAATCCCCATGGTTAGAGAAGCCTGGAGGGCTACAGTCCTTGGGGTCCCCAAGAGTTGGACATGACTGAGAGACTAAGTGCACACTCTCTCTCTCTCTCTCTCTCTCTCTCTCTCTCACACACACACACACACTCTCTCTCATTCTTATATGTTAATCAGAATAGCCTTAACAACTATTTTGAAAATTTCTTTTGGCCCTTCTTATGATTGATTCTCAAACCTGGGAGCAGGTCTGAAACAGTGTATTTTGGTGTCTAAATCTATTTCTATCAATAATATTCTTTCTTTGAAGTGTTTTTCCCTATTACCTACTGGATTCTTATACTTCTAAAGTTGGGTGTGTGCATACACACTTTAATTCATCCCACCTTTCTTATTTTCCTATGTTTTTCCTTTCTTGGTTCTTTGATTATGTCTTACAATTTCATNCAGCACGCCAGGCCTCCCTGTCCATCACCAACTCCCGGAGTTTACTCAAACTCATGTCCATTGAGTCGAAGATGCCATCCAATCATCTCATCCTCTGTCATTTCCATCTCCTCCCACCTTCATTCTTTCCCAGCATCAGGGTCTTTTCAAATGAGTCAGCTCTTCTCTGACTTTGTATGGACACAAGAGAAGGCCAAATAGTCTTCAAATGACTTTCCCCAAACTGACATAATCATAATTACTTTTTATTTGAGAACAGATTCAGTATTCAGTGCTTTGTCTATACTGTGGGCTTCCCTGGTGGCTCAGATGCCTATAATTAGGGTATGGTGTCACTAGATGGCAGTAAAGGTTTACTAAGTAAGTGAAGGTCGCTTGATCATGTCCGACTCTGCGACCCTATGGACTATAATCTACTACCTTATTCTCCAGGCTCGAATACTGGAGTGGTTTATTACCGGGGATAAAATTCATTCATTCAAGAAATCTCTGAAAGTATCTACTAAAAATTCTGTTTATATTATCAATGTATTATATAAATCTTTACATTACCACTAGGGTTGGGAAGATCCCCTGGAGAAGGGAAAGGTTTACCTACTCTAGTATTCTGGCCTAGAGAATTCCATGGACTGTATAGTCCATGGGGTCACAAAGAGTTGGACACGACTGAGTGACTTTCACTTTCACTTTATTCACACAACAAATTACACAATCCTGGAGAACATTTTTTTCTTTAATTTGAATATTGAGATTTATCTTNAGAATTCCATGGACTGTATAGTCCATGGGGTCACAAAGAGTTGGACACGACTGAGTGACTTTCACTTTCACTTTATTCACACAACAAATTACACAATCCTGGAGAACATTTTTTTCTTTAATTTGAATATTGAGATTTATCTTATTATTGATTTAATCTAATTCCTAATCCCAGGTAGCTCATCTGGTAAAGAATCCACCTGCAATGCAGGAGACGCCAGTTTGACTATTGGGTCGGGAATTTTCTCTAGAGAAGGCATAGGCTACCCAGTCCAGTATTCTTGGGCTTCCCTGTTGGCTCAGATGGTAAAGAATGCACCTGCAATGTGGAAGACCTGGGTTTGATCCCCAGTTGGGAAGATGCCCTGGAGGAGGGCATGGCAACCCACTCCAGTATTCTTCCTGGAGAATCCCCATGGTTAGAGAAGCCTGGAGGGCTACAGTCCTTGGGGTCCCCAAGAGTTGGACATGACTGAGAGACTAAGTGCACACTCTCTCTCTCTCTCTCTCTCTCTCTCTCTCTCACACACACACACACACTCTCTCTCATTCTTATATGTTAATCAGAATAGCCTTAACAACTATTTTGAAAATTTCTTTTGGCCCTTCTTATGATTGATTCTCAAACCTGGGAGCAGGTCTGAAACAGTGTATTTTGGTGTCTAAATCTATTTCTATCAATAATATTCTTTCTTTGAAGTGTTTTTCCCTATTACCTACTGGATTCTTATACTTCTAAAGTTGGGTGTGTGCATACACACTTTAATTCATCCCACCTTTCTTATTTTCCTATGTTTTTCCTTTCTTGGTTCTTTGATTATGTCTTACAATTTCATTTTTATTTCCCCACTGGTTTGGTAGTTTCCATCTACTTTACATGTTCTCCTTTAGTGATTTAAATGGAAATTTAAATATGCCTATTTATTGATTTCTTCCTTTCCAGTTCTTTTATTTCATTCCTTCTTCTTGCCAAAGACCTCTACTATTGAGTGAACAGAAGTGATAAGAGATAACCCTTTCTTCCCAACTTTAAAGGGAATGTATTTAAAATTTTACCTTAAAATGGTATTTGTCACTGGCTTTATGTAGATATATCTTGTTACAGCTACAGAGCCCCTTTCTATTCTTAGTTTGCTTGGCGAATTTTTAAAATAATGAATCAAGGCAAAATAGTATCAAAGGTTTTCTTTATCTAATGAGATGACCACGTCCTTTTCTCCATTTAAAAACCTAAGATCATGGCATCCGGTCCCATCACCTCATGGCAAATGGAAGGAAGAAAAGTGGAATCAATGACAAATTTTATTTTCTTGGGCTCCAAAATCACTGTGGATGGTGACTGCAGCCATGAAATTAAGATGCTTGCTTCTGGAAGGAAAGTTAAGACAAACCTAGCCAGCATATTAAAAAGCAGAGATGTCACTTTGCCAACAAAGGTCCACATAGTCAAAGCTATGGTTTTTTCAGTAGTCATGTACAGATATGAGATTTGGGACATAAATAAGGCTGAGCATCAAAAAATCGATGCTTTTGAATTGTGGTGCTGGAGAAGATTCTTGAGAGTCCCTTGGACAGCAGGGAGATCAAACCAATCAATCCAAAAGGAAATCAACTCTGAATATTCATTGGAAGGACTGATGCTGAAGCTGAAGCTCCAATACTTTTGCTGCCTTATGCAAAGAGCTCACTCATTGAAAAAGACCCTTTCCCTGCATCAGCAGGGAAAGATTGAAGGCAAAAGGAGAAGTGGGAGGCAGAGGATGAGATGGTTAGATAGCATCACTGACTCAGTGGACAAGAATTTGCGCAAACTCCAGGAGAAAGTAGAGGACAGAGGAACCTGGTGTACTGTAGTCCATGGGGTTGCAAAAAGTCAGACACAATTTAACGACTGAGATTTAGTGACTGAATTGTAAATTATGAATAATCTTACCCAGACATCATTAGGCTAACAACTTTGTAAGCTTCAGCCCTATTATACATATCAAATTGAGCCTCTATTATATGTTACAAGATTTTCTTGCTGAAGAAAATGTTAGAAAATTGGGTACAAAACAATGTCACATCCATGCCTTTCTGAATATAACTGGTGTAACATATACCATATATACATGTTCATATATATATATACTATTTGAGTAATACCAGTTACTCAGATGCTGGTATAGTCCCTTCAGTTACAGAATGAATTCAAAAAGTCATAGATAGGACATTGTTTTGTACCCAATTTTCTAACATTTTCCCCAGCAAGAATTAGCTGCTAAACATATTTAAATATCGTTACTGTGATGACACCCAGTCATCTCACTCAGTCCTTCCTAATTCATGTTGGCCACACTACCCATCAGAAGGGCTTACTCTTCACCTCTCCCACACACTGCTTCATTTTGTCTTTTTTCATAGTTGAACAGCCTCAGTATTTTCTTTTGCCTCTTACATCAAGCTACCTTCCATTTTTCTTCAACACCAAGTCCTGAATATACTATAATACTCAAGTATTTACTAAACTGGAATTTAACAAGTCTTTTAAACTGGTATTCTTACTAGATTTTTTTAAAATTGCTTTTGATAGTATTCTGGTTGCAAAGTTGTAAAAGTTTTGAGTGGTCTATTTCAAAACTATTTTCCTCCATAAATGACTATTTTCAGTGTAAAAAGTTTTGCAGGTTGTGGGTATTTTTAGGCCCACATATATCACCTTATGGTAGAAATTCTATATTGCTTGGCTATAATTTATTTGCCATATAATTATTGGTTCCAAAAATTTTATTAAATATTAGAATTTTTTGTGACTGTATTGGCTATTGAGTTACCTACAAGTGGAACAAATTAAACATTTCCAAATAACATGGAGATTACATAAATGAATTAATTGGTGAAACACAAGCTAAAGGTAGGCTTGTTCCAACTACTTTTTACTAAATGTATTTGACTCCAATCTTAAAGGCTTTATTTGTCAAGTATTAGTCAAACAATACATTGCTAAATGTATATGACCTAGAAAAGTAGTGTTTCAGTTTTTATTTGGGAATAGAAGATTTTACAGTGGGGATGAGGATTGGGAATAAAAATCACACAAATTTTTAAATCCCTTCGAATTATTTTTTAATCCTTATGAAAGTTGAGAATCTACATTTCATTATTTAGTTGTTCAAGAGAACATGCTTAACACCTTGATTTCTAGTGTCCTATAAAGAAAACACAATCATAACTAATTAGAAATTCTGATGAACTTGGAGAGTTGTAATCAGAAACTTTAGGCAGTAACTGTTCAGGGGGTAAGACCTGATGTTTGAGTTTTCGATGCTTACAATGAAACTTCTGGCAGTTTTCATGCTTAATTGGGCCACTGGATCCTGTCTGTGTGAGTGGAGGAAAGAAGGTCTTGTTTCTTTGGCATTTAAAATGATTTGATTAATGATTACCTGAAAGTATTAACATTAGCATCATTACGATGCCATCAGCTTTTCCTGTTTTTCTTGTGCTAAATATTTATTTTGCAAGATGCAACACTGACCTTTCAGTCTGTCATGTAATTTATTTATCCTATTAAGCCATACTGTTGTTGGTCATGAGTCAGGGAGACTTAACTCAAGGTAACCTTACCTACTACAGGACAGTTTACCAGTTTCAGCCAAGTTGAAAACTAACCAGAGACAAACAAGCAGACAGACCTAGAAAGAGACTTCACACAAAGGTGAAGCTTCTCAAACCTAAAATTTTTAAATTACTTTTAATATGGGTTTACATTTGTGTGTGTGTGTGTTAATGAAATGTATTATTTATTTTATTTATTTATTATTATTTTTTACTTTACAATATTGTATTGGTTTTGCCACACATCAACATGAATCTGCTACGGGTGTACATGTGTTCCCAATCCCGAACCCCCCTCCCACCTCTCCCCCTACACCATCCCTCCGAGTCATCCCAGTGCACCAGCCCCAAGCATCCTGCACCCTACATTGAACCTAGACTAGCGATTCATTTCTGATATGATATTATACATGTTTCAATGCCATTCTCCCAAATCACCCCACCCTCTCCCTCTCCCACAGAGTCCAAAAGACTGTTCTATATATCTGTGTCTCTTTTGCTGTCTCGCATACAGGGTTATCGTTACCATCTTTCTAAATTCCATATATATATGCATTAGTGTACTGTATTGGTGTTTTTCTTTCTGGCTTACTTCACTCTGTATAATCGGCTCCAGTTTCATCCACCTCATTAGAACTGATTCAGATGTATTCTTTTTAATGGCTGAGTAATATTCCATTGTGTATATGTACCACAGCTTTCTTATTACATTTTTAAAATTTGATTTTGAATTTGTATGTGTACCTCAAGATTTCAGTGTCAGCCCTCTCAGTCTCATTCTTGCCATCCTTTCTATCAGCACGACTGCATCCTCTTCTGTCTATTTGCTGGTGACTCTCAAATCCAGATATCTCATCACATCTCTTTCTCTCTGCTCAGTTATACAGGAAGAATGCCTGGATATCATCTTGACTCCTCCTCCTCTCTCTTATGCCTATCTAATTAGTCATCACATACAGTGTAGAATTGAACCCTGAACAACAGAGGAAATGGAATGCCAACCCTCCATAGGGTAGATAAATACTGTATGACCTCATATGTGAAATCAAAAACGTTGAACTCATTGAAACAGAGTAGAATAATGCCTTTCAGAGGCTAAAAGGTGAGGGAAATGGGAAGATGTTGGTCAAAGGGTTCAAACTTTCAATAATAAGATGAATAAATCCCAGGGATCTAATATACAGCATGGTGACCATGGTGGTTAATAATACTGAATTGTACACTTGAAAGCTGCTATGAGATTAGACCTTTAATGTTCTCTCCTTAAAAATGACAAAATGATAATAATGAGGTGAAGAATGTGTTAACATTATGTGGTAAATATTTCACAGTATAAAAATGTGTCAAGTCATCACATCGTGTACTTCAAATTTGACTTCCCAGGTGGTGGTGTGGTAAAGAATCACCTGCCAATGTAGGAGATGCAGGTTCGATCCCTGGGTCAGGAAGATCCCCTGGAGAAGGGAATGGCAACCCACCCCAGTATTCTTGCTTGGGTAATCCCATGGACAGAGGAGCCTGGCAGGCTAAAGTCCATAGGGTCACAAAGAGTCAGACACAATTTAGCGACTACACCCCACCACTACCACCATCTTAAATTTACACAGTGTTCTATGTGATTTATATTTCTACAAAGCTGGGGGTAGGGGAAGCCTGAAAGGACTCCCTTCAGTTTTTTCCACCTCTTCCTCTCCTCTCTTACTGTTCTGTAGCCATTTGGTGTCACAACGCCCCAGTGCTCGTTCCCCAGGCTTGTGCACATGCTGCTCCCTCTGCCTGGAGTATCTCTATCTCCATCAGTGCCACCCTTACTCTATCTCTCCCTGCTGGCTTCCACTTAGCCCTGGTACCTCTCAATGCAGACATCCTTGCCTGGAGGAAGTCTTTTGCTCCCTCCTAGACTGAGAAACATATCCCTCCTTTATGGTTTTAAGTTTCAGCTGCACAGCAGTTATTCCAACATGTTGAGATTGCTTAGCGGTCTATCTCCCTCACTATATCATCAGCTTCTTGGAAATTCACATTGCCTAGTCAATTTCTGTTTATTCTGCACCAGTGCAGAGCCTTGATGGAGAGCAGGCATTCAAAATGTTTTCTGAATGAATAAAGCGGCTTTTTAAAGTAATAGTGGCTATTGAGTGCTTACAGGTAAAGATGATTTTATGGAAACAAGAATACAAGTCGGTGTGCTTAAAATGTTTCAAAGAAAATAAACAAAGTATGTACCAAAACTTCTTGTAAATGTCCTGGTATCTCTTTGTCTGATACCACAATTTCTTAAGTGCCTCGATATCTTTGATCCAATCTTTTGAATGCATTTTCATTTTCTCAGCACACATTTCTTAAGTGCACACTGTGTTCTCCCACTGTTCTCTACTATTTTTCTAAATTATTTTCCTGATTACCAATCCTCTCTCCTTGCTATTTTCTTTGCCTTCCTCACTCTTTCCTGGTTGCATTTCCCGTTTTATATCAGCCTCTTAAGCTCATGAACTGCCACGCTGACTTCCGAACCACTCCATATTCATCTGGCGTGGCCAGAATGACCTCTGGCAGACCACACTTGCCTGTTCCCTACCCCCTTTCCTGTGCATATTGGCTTGTAATTTAGGAGGAACTCATTCCTCGTTAAGATCTCCTCCTTCATTTTCCCACTTCATTTTCCATCTTCTGGCCACAGCCTGTTTGTATTTTCACTAAATAATATGCCGAGGTGAAGATAGGCAGTGAAATGCAAATGAATCCATTCTGATCATTTTTGAGTGGGCTCATAATAGGATTTGGTGGAAAACAATAAAATGATTGGTTTAATGCAGAGTTTTAAACTGTCGATTGATGTCACTTATCCATGCTATTTCTGGTCACTATTCAGTGTGAATAATTGGAAAGGAAATGGACAGAATGTGGAAATTAGAGACAAATGAAAAGAAAGAGCAAGAAGTGAGAAAGAAGTTAAAGTGCAATAGAGCTCAGCCAGAGACTGAGTGGAGACTGCCCTGGACTTGAAGCAGTTTCCACTGTGTTTTCTGATGGGGAAACAGTACAAACCTGTGGATAAACATCCATCTAATATTTCGTGTATCTGATGTACTATGTACTACACTAAAAATCCAGCAGGTTGACTATCTGAACCATTTCGCTTTATAACCATTCCAGTGGAGATGAGCCACTGAAGACACCCCAGTCCACAAATATTGACACAAACAGACCCCCACACACATACGTACACAACTCAATAACATATAATTAGTGCTTTCCTAATACAAAAGGGACCTAGAGATTTGCATCTTTCTTTTAAGAAAATATAAAAGAAAAAACGGATAGTGCTATGAGGTCTTGGGCACTTACATAGAGCAATAGCTAACTATTTTCTGTGGAGAAGTGAGGGGATGGAGGGTCTAATCCTTAATTCCGATATAGCTAATGTGGAACCATCTGCATTTATGCAGGCTCATTCCTGCATTAATGCAAGCCTCTGCATGCAATGTGCCCCTCAATATAATGGTACTCATTAGTGAATGTACATTTCTGTGAATATATTAGAAGGTTAAAAAAATTAGCCTTTGTTTATAATTAGAAAACATCAGTGAGAATGTATTTTAATTCAAGGACTTTTTGGAATACTTTAAAATTACAATGAAGTACCCCCTCTCTCACCTCCCCCTCAGACCCCATAAAAGTTCAAGTCCTTATACCGGCATGCATTATCTTGTCCCTGTCAAAATCTTTTTGATATGATTGGTGGCAGTAGATGTTTCTGGTTATTTATATATATTGTGCTATGTGCTTAGTTGCTCAGTCATGTCTGAATCTTTGCCACCCCATGGACTGTAGCTCGCCAGGCTCATCTGTCCATGGGGATTCTCCAGGCTAGAATACTGGAGTGGGTTCCATTCCCTCCTTCAGGGAATCTTCCCAACCCAGGGGTCAAAGCCAGGTCTCCTGCATTGCAGGCAGATTCTTTACCATCCGAGCCACCAGGGAAACCCACGTTTACATATATATACACAATATGGTAAATATTCCTTTTGAGCCACTCTATATCTTCAATGGAAGATATTGAAAGTTATGCTTATTTGGGTAATTACTACCTTAGGGGTGTATAGAAAAAGACAATTGTTGGATGAAGGAGGTTACTTGAAGGCATTATATTATTAGGTGGATAGAATATTCCTGGAATATGTGCCCCCACAGACAATATTATAGGGAAGTTTGAGACTTCTGTGCAACACACATCATTTTATGGCAAAAAGAATATGGATTATTTGTTATTACAAATTTGGATTACTTGTTATTACAAATTTGCAATAACAAATCTTACAGAGTCAATTTTGTCCTTTGTAATATTTATACACTTGCTCCATGGACCTGTGTTACACTTCTGGGCTCCATCAGGGACACCTAAAGTTGGCTTAACCATTGAGACCTGGGCAGGAGACTAAAGGCTGATGGTAAGAAGGGGAAGAAAACATGATAATGGCCAAAGAAAGTTCATCTCTGGAGGATCTCAATGGTAAATAACTTGAATTTCCCCAAAGATGGGATTACTGTTCATGTGCTTTTAGAGCAAACTTACTTCAGGGAGGTGAAGTTAGGTCAAGAAAGCCTGTGGGACTGAGATCCTGGATGAGAATCTCCTCAAGCAGGATCCAGTGGAGCATAACTGTTGATGCTGTTGGTGAGACGGATGAGGAAGATGTCCAGGGCCTCCTTGCTAGGGGGCAGTACCTCCAACCAATCAGGCCATATCTTTGAGAAATGAGAAAAAAGCAAGGCTCATCCTAATACAGGACAATATGTGTATGCCACGTGTCTGCTAAGTTACCTCAGTTGTGTGCAACACTATGTGACCCTATGGACTGTAGCCCACCAGGCTCCTCTGTCCATGGGGATTCTCCCGGCAAGAATACTGGAGTCGTGGCCGTGACCTTCTCCAGCGGACCTTCCTGACCCAGGGATTAAATCCACGTCTCTTATGTCTCCTGCACTGGCAGGTGGGTTCTTTACCACTAGTGCCACCTGGGAAACCCAATAGGAGACTATAGTGCAGCTAAATAAATGCAAAAGACTTGAAAGTGGAGATTTAGAACAGCAGAATGTTTAGGAACAGGGACGACCAGACTGCCTGACACTCAGATCTGCCGCTGTGTGTCCCGAGGTGAGCTACTGAACCTATCTAGATCCCAGTTTCCTCATCTGAAACAAGGACTAACACCAGCAGCCACTCACTTCTCTTAATCCACAGCTGTTCCACAACTTACATTTTTATCGTTTTACCCCTCACTGGCCATGGCCAGTTTGGCTGGGTCTCCATTCAATGCATGTGATCCTGAGGAGTCAGCAAATTCTTTCGAAAGATGCTGCTTTAACATTTATGGGTACTGTTGGGGGGCATTTTGTTTGGGATTCTAGGCTTTAGACAAAGCTTACCAAGTTTCTATTCAATAGCCAGGGCTTCTTGGCTGCTCTGACATAAGACCAAGTTGGTCTTGACTCCCTTGCTCCTGTCACTTGTAAGCACCACACAATCCCTAGGGTGTAGAGCACTGGGAGGGGAAAACTCGGACTTCAGTCACCACACTGTTACTGTAGGAGGCCTCAAGTGCTGCCTTGCAGGGACTAACTGCAGGGTATTACTTGCAAACTGTGTCAAGAGAAACCCTAGAACTAGAAGAACTAACTGCCATTCTTAATTCTTTTTCCCTCTGTCCTTTCAAATGTGTTGTTACTCCTGAAATAATTACAAACATAGAATCTTAAAAAAAGTAATTCAACATATGTGTGTGCATATACATGTGTGTGTGTGTGCACGCTCAGTCATATATGACTCTGCAACCCCATGGACTACAGCCCACCAGGCTCCTCTGTCCATGGGATTACCCAGGCAAGAATACTGGAGCACGTTGTTATTTCCTACCCTGGGGATCTTTCCAATCCAGGGATTGGACTTACGTCTCTTGCGTCTCCTGCATTGGCAGACAGATTCTTTACTACTCCGTCACTTGGAAAGCGTATACATATATATGTACACACACATACACAAACATGTGGACATACATATGTACACACATATATGTACATGTACATGTTTTATATCAGGACTAAGTTTCAAATAACAACAGCTAAAAAACACTCTTGGTCATCTTGGAGCAAGGCTTCATAAGAGACTATTAAGCAGGAAATGTGGCATTATTACTCTAGTGTATGTTAGAAAATCAAGGATTTTCAACTGTATAAACAAATGAAAGGATGAACCTTTCAATATTTCAAGGTCTCTATACTGACAAAGTGTTCACAACCTGCCTGAGGCTATAATCTTGCAACTGTTTTAAGGAAAGAGCACTAAATCTACCTCCTAATAGGCTGAGACACACAGAAATTTCAGGTGTTTCAGAAAACAGTAAAAATGATTCATTAGATCACTCTGAAGATATTCTGAATGAGCATCTCAACTGAATATTATGGAATACTTTACATTGGGGGTCTTGTCTACAAAATTAAACATCAGTCATTAAGTGTCAGGTGCAGAAATAGATTACATTTGGAAATTTGGCCAAATACTATCTTGTATTATAATGCTTTAAGATTTTCCTTCAACTATATTTTCAAAGATCCATAAATATAAAAATAACAATCACAGTAAAAAATCTATGATAATATTATTACATCATCTAACCTGGTTGTCCTGAAAGGTATCTAGCAACCAGGTCATCCAAACTAAGAGCTACAGGTAAGAAAGATCAGCATGATTCAATCATCCATCTCACTTGGGGGTTACACCATTCTGGAGAGTAACCAGGCAATTAATTTTTTTCATTTTTTAAATTTTCTAAAGATTCTGCACTCACATTTTTAAAACTATTTTTTGCTAGAGTCCAAATCATAACATTGGGGAAAACAATCTAAAAATCTCTATGAGTAGCCATTTAAAAAAGGGTAGTATTAGAAACAGATATATTTATTTTCTATATCTTTAGAAATGAAATTATTTCCCTTTTGTCTTTGATAAACTGTTGCTGTTTGAGAATTTTTATATTTACCCTTTGAGAAAACACCAAGCTGAAATATGGCATGTATGTCCCATAAAAATTGTGTCTAGAGTTTTGGAGTTTCACCAAGTTCAAAGACAACTAGTCTACAGAAGAGTGGAAAACATTTTGCAAAGGAAAAGAAGGTAGACGCAGTGATTGGTAAACCTTCAGTTACTAAAACTTTGATCATACTCATTGGTTAGCTAGAAGTGGAAATTGATAGAGATAGAGTAATGGGGGAAAGTAGGTGATTAAATAGTAAATCCTACTAAGGGATCATAAGTAAAGAAAAAAGTATGGGAGATCCCTGTAAGTTAATGATTATCTAGAAAGCAGGCTTGCCTAACAGCAAAATTGAGCAGACTTGCCTAGCAAAAAAACCATGGAACAGAAGCATGAGAAATGACCCCAAACAATAACACATTGGTAAAGAGAGACCCATAACCTGCCCAGAGAAGTCAGTAAGTTAATGATTCCTAATACATACTCCTCTGGGTTCACTAAAGAAAATATAGGGAAAATACGGTATTATAATATTAATAAAACCTGAGATGATTAACAATTTTTACCATATGTTACCACCCTTCTGTTAATTTAAATAGCACTGTTAACAGTCTTGGCTTGACCATGGCAGGACACAAAAACTCCCCCTACCTGATGTGGAGGAGAAAGTGATCATGGAAACTTGACACATGTTCAAAAATGAGAAAGAAGGTGGTCTTCCTCTTTTCCCCAATTTTCCCTTGATTATAAAATTGTAAAAAGTTCTCAGGGTAGCACCCTCTTGCTCAACTGCTTGTAAACCTCACAAGCATCCTATCCTAATAAACCATTTCTTATCTACCATTTTGCCTCTTGTTGAATTCTTTCTGCCCTGAAATATAAAGAATCAGAGCTCCTCAGAGCCAATCCCTACCCTGAGATGCATTTTTGCAGTTTCAAAACTGTTTTTCAGCTCTGCAAATCTCACAAGCAAAGATGGAAAAGGCAAAATTCATGTATAAACATGGTGCAAAGTAAATATCCCCAGCTGCTTTTCCACATCCCACAGCAAATGAAAACATATAAAAATATTTGAGAAAAATTATTATTACTTTTACTAAGATGTAAACAAATTAACCATCACTACATCATAAAAGTATTTAAATCTGTTTCAAAAACTTTTTTTTTACATTCAATTTAAACACATATGAATATATATGCCCACATCTTTAGAGACTAAATTTTAAATTGTAAACAAAATTCTAAATGTCAAGAAGAATAGACAGAGTAATGAGGGAAAGTAGGTGATTAAATAGTAAATCCTACAAAGGGATCATAAATAAAGAAAAAAGTATGGGAGACCCCTGTAAGTTAATGATCATCTAGAAAACAGGCTTGCCTAACAACAAAACTGAGAAGGGAATAAATAAATCATGGGAAATCCATAGAATAGAATATTATGCAGCCAATAGAAATCATACCTTCACTGCAGGTAAAATGAAAGACATAAAACTTTACATATTGTATTACAATTTTGAAATAATAATGTATGCACATAGAAAAGACTAAGAAGAAACACTAGTGTTAACATCTTCTTGAGAGTGAGATCATGCATATTTTCTTATACTTTTTTGATTTTTCCAAAATTTTTACTATGAGCATATAATGTTTAAGTCAGTCATGTGTTATGTGTGGTTCTGATGTAACATTAGCTTGTTTGTAGCTTAAACGTGAATGGTTTCAAATATGAAAATGACAGAGGGTTGAGTTCAATGCTAAGGTTAATGTCACCTGAATTAGAAATATTCTATTTAGATTCCAGGTACATATCTGATAGCAACTGGAAACCTAAAGGAGGCGGCAATTGTATGAAATGTCTTCTAGGCCTGAACAGGTAGAGAAAATGATTAGTGGAGAAAAGGGTATGCAGGTTTCATTCTGTCATTCCAAGATATAAAAATATATCTTGAATTTAAACTTTCAAATAAAGACATTTGTCTCTAGCTCAAAGACACTCCTGGAAAGACCCTCAAATACTTTCATTTTTGCTACATTCTTCATTTGAAAACAAAATAATACAATTAAAGTAAAGCAGCCACCAGAGATGAAGGGCACTCAGTGTTTTCCTATGGGGTTGTTGGGGTGGAGGGCGGTGGAGAGCGGTGGGGGTTATTAGAGCTACTCTTGAGAAGGAAACGTGTGTCTCCTTTAGTATATTACATCCACACAGTACTCTGGTTCTGCACAAGCCTGGGGCAACAAAGTCAACTTGGTGTTAGAAAAACAAAAACAGGGGGTTCCCTGGTGGCTCAGTGGTAAAGAATCCGCCTACCAATGCAGGAAACATGGGTTCGATCCCTGATCTGGGAGGATCCCACATGCTGCTGAGCAACTAAGCCTCTGCACCACAACTATTGAGCCTGTGGTCTAGAACCCAGGAGCTGTAACTACTGAGTCCACATGCTGCACCTACTGAAGCCCCCACATCCTAGACCCTGTGCTCCGCAACAAGAGAAGCCGTTGCAATAAAAAGCTCGTGCACTGCAACTAGAGTAGTCCCCATCACCACAACTCACAACAACGAAACAGCTACAAAAAAATAACTTCTTGAGGAAAGAACTTATAAACCTCGGAAGAGAGCTAAAAGTCAAACTCTGACAAATAAGAAATTATCTGTATTAATAATATACAAAATAAATTCCATGATAACAACTAGTGCCTGTGCATGTGTAAATTATCTTTAATCTATACCACAGGTAAGTTTAATGAGCACGTAAGTATGCCAATCAGAATTTATACCCCAGGATAGTTAGCATATGAAGATCATTATCAAGAGTTCACATTCTAGGGATGGCTATGTGATACATTTCAAATATCACCATCTGTACCACAGGGTTGGAGTAATGGTAAAAATAATTGTTCTTTAAAAAATGAGTGGTATTTGAGAGGTGGTTTCCTAGAAAGATTACACAGTTCTCTCTGCCCTTCCATGTATGAACTAGAAAAACTCAGCAGGACAAATAGCACTTAAGGTGTAGAACTCCTTTTAACTGTGTGTCCTTTAATGGAAGACCTTATCAGCTATTTGAGAAAGACAGAGGGCTTTCTGTCTTGCCACCTTAATATCCTTGCATCTTTGTTAGAGGGAACCTTGCATTAAAGCTAATTGTCAGGAGTTCCTAAATGGGCAGAGTAGACTAGTTTTGTGCCTGCATGCTGCTAAAGGTCTGGCAGGATACAGATTAACATTGCTTTTATTTTAACATAGAGGTAAAGACCTGTATCTTCCATTTACCCTCAATTTCTAGAAGTCACTGGTATTTAACACAAAAGCCTGACAACTACATAACTCAGTTCAAGGGTCACTTTCTTTTTCAACATTTTGCTTTTCTCCTTTATGTTTCCCACCATACAGGGTACTGTATTTATTATATCGTACTNCATTTACCCTCAGTTTCTAGAAGTCACTGGTATTTAACACAAAAGCCTGACAACTACATAACTCAGTTCAAGGGTCACTTTCTTTTTCAACATTTTGCTTTTCTCCTTTATGTTTCCCACCATACAGGGTACTGTATTTATTATATCGTACTGCAAAGCATTTACTTTTTTTTGTATGTATATCTTTTCTGACTGTATGGTTGTTTCTTTATATTTAAAAGTTTAGAGTAGCGAACATTTTAACTTCATCCCAGGATGGTGCTTTTTAATATTTGTAGCTATAAATTTAACAGTGGCTCTATATCAAACTTCAGGTTTAAAAAAAAAATAGTGAGGGCTTAGCATCACTGGAAATTCCTGGGAATGTCTCAAATTCTGTTCTGTGTGCCTTCTTCTCACTAGCACACCATTCTGGGCTGTGGGTTTCTTGGACAAAATTCTGCATCCCTGTGCAAACATCACAGGGGCCCATCTCAGTACATGTGTCTGACAATCACCTGGTCAGGCCACACTTGGAAGCTAAAGACAAAAAATATATGAATGTAACTCCTCTAGGCTATTGCAACCCCATAGGCTATTGTTTCCCATGAGGGGAAGAATGAGTTTTGTAGCAATATTAATAAGCAAGACTCAATTATTTGGGAGAATTTGGGAGCAATGAAACCTGCCACTTACACGTATTTCCTATACTTATTTTTTCCCTAAGAAAAATAGTTTTAAAGTTGCTGCTCCAATATGACCCCGTATATCACATAATTTCTTTATCCCATTAATTTAGTGTGAACATTCTATACCAAAAGTAATATTGAGGAATACTGCTGAGAAGTTGATGATGGACAGGGAGGCCTGGCATGCTGCAGTCCATGGGTTCGCAAAGAGCTGGACACGACTGAGCTGAACTGAACTGAATGCTGAGAAAGCTGCAGAGCTAGAGAATGAATACGGTTTCTAGAAAAGGATGTCTTACATTATATAAGCTTCATTCTATAAATATGTTTGGCAGAAGTGTCATTCTGCATTATTTTTGCTACAATATGTTATTCTGAGGATCTGTTATAGTGGTGACTTGCAGATCCACCATACTAAAATTTCCATATTGACAGTTACAAGAGAGAAAATAATCTAAATACCAAATAAACTGTCAAAAAAGATATGGTTTGGTGGTTGTGGATACACTCTCTTATTTTAAAATGAATAGATTATTTTAATTTTAAGAGGCAGAAAATAAGTCTCTTCTGTTCTAAGACTTTGACTTGTTTTTCATTTATTGTTCTGCTAGTCTAAAAAAGGAAGTCTAACATTTTGTAACTGATGGACAGCAATGAATTCTTTTTCACTGAAACACCCACACTTAAAACTCCTTGCAGTTTTTAAGGCAAGCCTGGGTTAGAAAGAAGATGATGAGAATATGTCAACTTAACTAAGATGAACATCTGGCTTCTAGAGCCACCGAATAAAGGCAAAAATGTAGGATGTAAAACATATTTCATCATGTGAATGATTTCTGATGGAAAAACCTAATGGACAGAGAATCTGAAAGCTTTTTTAGATAAACAAAAATGCAGAGTTTAAATTTGTGTTTTTACATCTGAGTAAATATACATCTTAAAATAGTTTTTTAAACAGAATTAACAAATAGAAAACTTTGAACAATCCAGAATGTTGTCTTCTATTCAAGAAAGACCTACTTAGCACCTTTGCCATATATTGAAAGCAGTATTGGTAATATAAAGATGAAGAACATCTCCTAGGATACATATGTACATCATCATTTATTTCTGTTGTAAGTTAGTCAGCTTTTATCCTCATTGCTCTAACTTTACTCTTATTGACCCGGGGATCGAACCCAGGTCTCTTGCATTACAGGCAGATTCTTTATCATCTGAGCCACCAGAGAAACCCCCACTCTTTTTGAAGTTACAACTTTTCAATGAAAAATAAACTAAAACAGAGCAAAGCAAAATTATTTTCACTTCCTCCATAATTAGTAGCCTCTATGACAAAGGTTCTTAAATTTTAGTGTAGAAAATAACTTGCTTGGACAAAACAACTCTATTGAGAGACAGCGGTGGGACCAAAGAGATTAGTTTTAAACAAGCTCAGGAGAGGGCTGAAACACAGGTGCTATAAAAACCACCAACTGAGATACAATCCTGCCCTAAGAACTGTAACAGCATCTATTCTTTTCCAGCATGTTAGATGACACTCCACAGGCTTACACAGCCTGCACTTGCCTAGCTTTAAGACCAAAGAAAGAGCCTGGGGACAGCAACAGAGACGTTAGTGGTTTAATAGATGGGCAAGCTTACATGCCTGAAGCAAAGTCCTCTAGCAAGACCCCACCATGTGTGGTGGGTGGTGGGCAGAACATGGGGAAAGTCATTGCTCCCAAGTGGAAGGGGAGATTGATTACCAGTTATAGGGAAACTGGCATCGAGTAGACACACCCCTCACCACCCCTCTGATAAGAAGGATCACTAGCTGGGGCCTGAGGAAAGTGTGTAGGAAGATCAGTCATGAGCATAGGGTAGGGATAAAGAATCTGCCTGCAGTGCAGGAGACCAGGTTCTATCCCTGGGTCGGGAAGATCCTCCAAAGAAGGAAATGGCAATCCACTCCAGTATTCTTTCCCGGAAAATCTTATGGACAGAGGTGCCTGGTGGGCTACAGTCCACTGGGTCGCAAGGGTCAGACATGATATAGTGACTAACCCACCACCACCATAGGTGAAGCAGGCACTGGTCAAGCAGGAGATGTACAGAAAGCAAGAGAACAGCCATCCTGGGTGGTCTGAACATGTAAAACACAACTCTGCTATTGAAAAAAAAGATGTGGTGAAAAATTTTCAAAAACTGGCTCTCAGGGTAGAGTGAAGCTGACTTGTAGGGTCTGCCTATTTCCATGGTGTAAATACTCCCAGCATGGCTAACTTCAAGCCACCAACATGAAATTACTGGATATGGAAATTGGCAAAATATGCTTAGTGGCACATCATTATGTTCACCAGTTATAACAGTAAACTGGAGTCAGAGAATTAGAAAGTGAGGTTTGGGGAATTTATTACCTTCATTTTAAATTATAGTTATTTTCCAAGTTTATAAAATTTTAACAATGGCTTTTTTTTAACAACCACTCACAAAATTCCTGAAAATTTTAATAATTGGCTCCCCAAAACCAGTATAAGTCAGCTTCAGCACGATGGCTGGATGAGTTATTTTGACTCTTTTAGGTGACTATTACACATCAGTTTGATAGACATGTAAAAATGAAGAAAAAGATTCTACCAGTTAACCTTATAGCTGCTGCTATATGCAAATAAAATCAAGTCAAAGTTAATACTTTTATATGCAGTGACTAACAAATTGGTTTTTTATTCAAACTTCTTTTACACCCAAAAGATACAGGAAGTCACCACAAAGATGGAGGCAACTTGAGTCACCAGGGACTATCCTTACTAAATGTGAACCCTGGAGGTTCAAAAACTGAGAAGGGCATGCCTTGAAGTATGGCATGAGGAATGTGTACTTCCAACTCATGGGCATTTTTGCTCATGCGCTGCTCTACTATTTTCATTTCTATTTTTTGCTCATGTGTTAGCTCTGAAACTTTCCAGCAGCCTCCAACCTTTTTGGCACCAGAAACTGGTTTCGTGGAAGACCATTTTTCTACAGACCAGGTTGCGGGGGGGTGGAGGGGGCTGGGGATGGTTTCAGGGTGATTCCAGTGTATTACATTTAATGTGTACTATGTTTCTGTTATTATTACATCAGCCCCATCTCAGATCATCATGCATTAGATTCCAGAAGCTGGGGACCGCTGCTAAACATGTATCCATGGGCTGTGGTAACAGCAATAATTACCATTCTTCTTTCCACAGTAAGGGAAACAGAGGAATACATGTCCTAGGGAACTTTCTACCCAAGGAGTTAATAGCAGATCAGAACTTTGAGGTCCATGTTATTTAAGCCACAAGTTGGCTATAAAGGAAACATACAAAATGACTATTTCCTACAAGCTTTTTAGCATGAATACTATTAAAAGCATATCCTCTAGTGCTAATTAAATAAAACTGTTGGTCATATTTTTCTGCCTTTTGAACTGTCTTTAGATTCATCTTTAATACAAGATTATTTATCTGGCTGGCCTAGATATGAGTCTCTTTAGGAAGTGCTGTGATCTCCTTGTTCCCTTTTCTATTTCATTATATTTTGAATGCCTTGCACCAAACTTCAAAAACAAGGTTAATACAAATTAGTACTCAGAAATTAGGTGTACTGCTTAATTCCTGAAATTGAGTTAGAAACTGATTCTCTGGATTATTTCTCTATACAACAGATGGAAAAAAGATGTTGTGTTTAAAAACCCACTGTTTTGGTTTACACTGGTAACAATTCATCATTGGCATAAAGAGGGAAGTACTACTGAAATGAAACAAAACATAAAACATCTTCCCTGTGCCTCTCTCTGCAAATGTAGAACGAACTCCCAGGTAGATATCAGTAGTATAGTCAGAGGTAAATTTTTAGACTTTGACTGATCCTGTTATTTTGGACACCTCCTCCCCTCTCATTTCACAATTCACTTTCCACTAATGTGGCTTTAATTAATTAGTGAAGTCGCTCAGTCGTGTCCAACCCTTTGCGACCCCATGGACTGTAACCTACCAGGCTCCTCCACCCATGGGATTTTCCAGGCAAGAGTACTGGAGTGGGTTGCCATTTCCTTCTCCAGGGGATCTTCCTTACCCAGGATGGAACCCAGGTCTCCCGCATTGCAGGCAGACGCTTTACCGTTTGAGCCATCAGGGAAGTTCCCTGGTGTGGAATGTGGGCTTACTACCTATTAATGCAGGATTTTCATTAGGAGACTAAAATGTTCAAAGTTAGAGTTTATATGTATTTATCATTTGTTAACCTTGCAAAATGTAAGGATAATTTTGATTATGATTTTATAAGAACTCATGGAACACTGAAGAGGCTTTTAGTTATATATACCAGGTTTAATATTAATACAAGGCAAACCAAAAAGCTGTAAATTTTCCTCAGTAATATATTTGATCCTGTGCTACAAAAGCCATCCATTTACTAAATGAGCAGTTGAAGAAATTAACTCCTTTCTTTTCTCTAGTAATGTAGAACATCTATATTCACTATAGATTTTCACTGAGATTCACTAAGTAAAAATTCTCAGCCTAGTGCAGCCAATGTTTTATTCCACATATTGCAAATATAAACTAAAAAAAAAAAAGTACATTTTTCTTTTTCAAATAATTTTTAATTGAATTAAATGTATTGTTTTCCCCTTAATCTCCAGTTTCAGAGACTGGCAAAAAATAAATTACCAAATTTTAGTTTGCCATTATGGTGTTATTAGTCATCAATAATATCAAATATCAGTTCAATATATTATTTTTCTTTCAAAAATAAAGACATTTTATAATTTATTTTAAGAAACCTATGCACAAGTTATGTTCCCAATATGAACTAAAATATTCATTTTCCACATTCAGATATAATTTAGGTAAGATATAAATGGAACTTATCTGACAACATGCTATGAATTGTCAAAAATCTTCATCCAAAATAAAACAGATCCATATAAAATATTAACAATAGCCTGTGCCTGAAATACAACTTTAAAGAGATAATTATAAAGCAAGCCAGCCTATCTAATTGTACTTATTTTAATAACAAAAAGTACATATAAAGTTTCATTATAATTATATACCTAAGGTGATCTGCTATATACCCTTAAACTTCTTTGAAAACTTAATAGGCAATCAAAATCAAATTCTTTTTTCCAACAAAGGAGAATGATCACCTTATGCAATCAGTTTAAAGACACCTTCTTTGAATATGAAGTAGGAAAAGATTAGCTTGTTATCCAAATTTCTTGCTAACCTAGTTGTGGGTGGAAGAGTTGAGACCTGAAGATAACTTATAGGGTTGAGTCCATCCTATAAGCACCTCCACTCTGCCTTATTTCTTGGTCATTTCTGCCTTTAAATCCAAACATATGCAAAAAAAGAAAAAGATTCTGAGACATTCACTAGACTTATAATTTATATCTGAAAACATACTTTAAGCCTAAGGTAGGCAGGGTACAAACTCCATTCCTCGGGAAGATTATATTTTCAAAGACAACATGCATACTTTCAATTAGAACTAACAATAGTGGGAAAATCTACAAACAGGGTATAAGAATCTATCCTGCCAAGTGATTCTAACAGTTTTGGGAGAATTTACCTTAGCATTTCAAATTTACAGCTTCCTTTCCTGACAAGTTATTTGCTTAAATATATTGATGCAACTTCAATGGGAAAGGGGAAGAGATTAGCAATGGAACTGTACAGGTTCTTTCCAAACTCTTTTTTAAATGCTGTTTTGATAGTTTTTAAGGCAATTTGACCCAGTATTCCCCTTAAGGTGTGTTTATTTTAACACATAATGTCTTTCAATTTTAAAAAATGTATGAGGAGGTTCTGTTTATATTGATATAAGCTTAACACTTAAGCTAACAACAGGTACTTAATATGTGCTAGGTACTCAGCTAGATATATTTACCTAATTTGTTTTCAAGTACCAGGTCCAGGCCAGAATACTGGAGTATTCTGTTTTCTCCAGGCCAGAATACAGGAGTGGGTAGCTTTTCCCTTCTTCAGGGGATCTTCCCAACCAAGGGATCAAACCCAAGATTGTGCAGTGTAACTGGATTCTTTACCAGCTGAGCCACAAGAGAAGCCCACAGAAGAGGAATAAATTAAGGATAATCGTGATTTTTTTCTGGGAGGATATGGACTAGGGGAGGAAGTGTTGGAAGACATTGGGGTTGGCATAGGGACAGAGAATTTCATAGGAGTATATGGTAACATGTTTCCTTGTTCTTTATCTTGGGTCTAATTAGCTTAAACTCAGCTGTCAGCAATAGACAAAACAGGGAACACCATAACATGCTCTAACTCTGGAACAAATAAATCTTCTCTTTACAAGGACCTTAATGACTCATGAGTTCAACAACTGAAGAATTAACTCTCCAATTTGCCTTCCCCGGATGACTTACTTTCAGGTAGCAAAAGTAAAACAGATAATAGTCCTCTTCAGTGATACAATTCTTAAACTCATTCAGTGTTACAGTTAGTGAATAAACACTCTATGGCAAAACCTATGAGCTCCTTCAGCAATGGAAAGGTCCTGTACATTTTTAAGTATCTGGATATACAGACTTAAAACTCATGATATGCAGAAACTTTCATGTTTGCCTTTTAAGACCCTCTCTTCATAATCTTCCTGTGAATGGAGAACAGAAAACAAGTATGCAAAGCTCCTTTCAGGTCTACAAAATGAACAAACAACAACTAAAGGATAGCATTTAGTCCAAGATAGCGTGGAAGGACATTTGCTCATCTCCTCCTGGGAGAACTCCAAAATCACAACTCACTGCTGAACAACCATCAACAGGAGAATGTTGGATCCCACCAAAAAAGATACCCCACATCCAAGGCAAAGGAGAAGCCCCAGAAAGACAGTAGGAGGGGCAAAACCACAATTAGAATCAATCCCCATTCCTACCAGAGATGCTCGGAGGGCTCAAACAAACCTTGTATGCACCAGGACCCAGACACCCCGAAGAGACTGAGCCAGAATGGTAACCAAATGTCTCCTGTGGAGGTAACCAAATGTCTCAGTGGTGAGCAGCTGCAGGGACAGAGGCTCTGGGTGCAGTACACCTGGGAATGGCATATGCCCTCTGGTAGGAGCTCTCCATTAAACCCACCATAGAGCCCCCAGAACTTACACAGGACTGGGGAAACAGACTCTTGGAGGGCACAAACAAAACTTTGTGTGCACCAGGACCCAGGAGAACGGAGCAGTGATCCCAGACTTGGGATCTGACCCAGAGACTGATCCAGACTTGCCTGTGAGTTAGTGTCCAGGAGTCTCCAGCAGAGCTGTGGGTCGGCAGTGACCTGCTGCAGGGTCGGGGGCACCGAGTGCAATAGTGCCTGCATGGGAGCTTTTGAAGGAGCTCACCATGATCTTCCTTATCTCCACCATAGTTTGGCCTCAGGTCAAACAACAGGAAGGGAACACAGCCCCGCCCATCAATAGAAAATTGGATTAAAGATTTACTGAGCCCATCAGAACAAGACCCAGTTTTCCCCTCAGACAGTCTCTCCCATCAGGAAGCTTCCATAAGCTTACATAAACCACTTATCCTAATCCATCAAAGGGCAGACAGACTGAAAAACACAATCACAGAAAACTAACCAATCTGATCACATGGACCAAGCCTTGTCTAACTCAATGAAACTATGAGCCATGCCCTGTAGGGCCACCCAAGAAGGTCAGGTCATGGTGGAGAGTTCTGACAAAATGTGGTCCACTGAAGAAGCAAATGGCAATATTATTCCCTTGAGAACCCCAAGAATAGTATGAAAAGGCAAAAAGATAAGATACTGAAAGATGAACTCCCCAGGTCAGTAGGTGCCCAACTGCTACTGGAGATCAGTGGGAAATAACTCCAGAAAGAATGAAGAGACGGAGTGAAAGCAAAAACAACATCCAATTGTGGAAGTGACTGGTGATGGAACTAAATGTCTGATGCTGCAAAGAGCAATATTGCATGGAAACCTGACATATTAGGTCCATGAATCAAATCAAATTGGAGGAGGTCAAACAGGAGATGGCAAGAGTGAACGTTGACATTTTAGGAACGAATGAACTAAAATGGACTGGAATGGGAGAATTTGACTCAGATGACCATTATACCTACTATCGTGGGCAAGAATTCCTAAGAAGAAATGGAGTAGACTTCATAGTCAACAAAAGAGTCCGAAATGCAGTACTTGGATGCAGTCTCAAAAATGACAGAATGATCTCTGTTCAAATCCAAGGCAAACCATTCAAAATCACAGTAATCCAAGTTTATGCCCTGACCAGTAATGCAGAAGAAGCCGAAGTTGAATGGCTCTATGAAGACCTACAAGACTTTCTATAACTAACACACAAAAGAGATGTACTTTTCATTATAAGGAACTGGAATGCAAAAGAAGGAAGTCAAGAGATACTTGTAGTAATCAGGCAAATTTGGCCTTGGAGAACAAAGCGAAGCAGGGCAAAGACTAACATAGTTTCGCAAAGAGAACTCACTCATCATAGCAAACACCCTCTTCCGACAATACAAGAGAAGACTCTACACATGGGTATCACCAGAAGGTTAATACCAAAATCAGATTGATTATATTCTTTGAAGCCAAAGATGGAGAAGCTCTATACAGTCAGCAAAAACAAGACCAGGAGCTGACTGGCTCAGATCATGAACTTCTTATTGTCAAACTCAGACTGAAATTGAAGACAGTAGGGAAAAACCACTAGATCATTCAGGTATGACCTAAATCAAATCCCTTTTGATTATACAGTGCAAGTGAGAAATAGATTTAAGGGACTAGATCTGATAGAGTGTCTGAAAAACTATGGACAGAGATTTGAGACATTGTACAGGAGACAGTGATCAAGACCATCCCTAAGAAAAAGAAATGCAAAAAGGCAAAATGTTTGTCTGAGGAAGTCTTACAAATAGCTGAGAAAAGACACAAAAGGTAAAGGATAAAAGGAAAGATATACCCATTTGAATGCAGAGTTCCGAAGAATAGCAAGGAGAGATAAGAAAACCTTCTTCAGTGATCAATGGAAAGAAACAGAGGAAAACAATAGAATGGGAAAGACTAGAGATCTCTTCAAGAAAATCAGAGATACCAAGGGAACATTTCTTGTAAAGATGGCCATAATAAAGGACAGAAATGGTATGGACCTAATAGAAGCAGAATATATTAAGAAAAGGTGGAAAGAATACACAGAAAAACTATACAAAAAGAGATTTTCATGACCCATATAACCATGATAGTGTGATCACTCACCTAGAAAAAGATATCCTGGAATGTGAAGTCAAGTGGGCCTTAGGAAGCATCACTACAAACAAAGCTAGTGGAGCTGATGGAATTCCAATTGAGCTACTTCCAATCCTAAAAGATGATGCTGTGATAGTGCTGCACTCAATATCCCATCAAATTTGGAAAACTCAGCAGTGGCCAAAGGACTGGAAAAAGTCATTTTCCATTCCAATCCCAAAGAAAGGTAATGAGAAAGAATGCTCAAATTACTGCCCAATTGCACGCATTTCACACTGTAGCAAAGAAATGCTCAAAATTCTCCAAGCCAGGTTTCAACAGTACATGAACTGTGAACCTCCAATGTTCAAGCTGAATTTAGATAGAGGCACTCCAGGACTATTGCCTGGAAAATCCCATGGACGGAGGAGCCTGGTGGGCTGTAGTCCATTGGGTCACGAAAAGTTGGACACGACTGACTGACTTCCCTTTCACTTTTCACTTTCATGCACTGGAGAAGGAAATGGCAACCCACTCCTGTGTTCTTGCCTGGAGAATCCCAGGGACAGGGGAGCCTGGTGGGCTGCCGTCTACAGGGTTGCACAGAGTCAGACACACCTGAAGCGACTTAGCAGCAGCAGCAGTGGAACCAGAGATCAAATTGTCAATATCCTTTGGATTACTAAAAAAGCAAGAGTTCCAGAAAAACATCTACTTCTGTTTTATTGAGTACACCAAAGCCTTTGACTGTGTGGATCACAACAAACTGTGGAAAATTCTTCAAAAGATGAGAATACCAGACCACCTTATCTGCTTTGTGATAAATCTGTATGCAGATCAGGAAGCAACAGTTAGAACAAGACATGGAACAACACACTGGTTCTAAATCGGGAGAGGAGTATGTCACTCTGCTTATTTAATTTATATACAGAGTACATGGTAAGAAATGCCAGGCTCAATGATGTACAAGTGAAATCAAGATTGCTGGGAGAAATATCAAAACCTCAGATATGCAGATTACACCACCCTTATGGCAGAAAGTGAAGAAGAACTAAAGAGCCTCTTGATGAAAGTGAAAAAAGAATGAAAAAATTGGTTTAAAACTCAACCTTCAGAAAACTAAGATCATGGCATCTGGTCCCATCACTTTATGGGAAATAGGTGGGGAAACAGTGGAAACTGTCAGGCTTTATTTTGGGGGGCTCCAAAATCACTGCAGATGGTGACTGCAGCCATGAAATTAAAAGACACTTGCTCCTTGGAAGAAAAGCTATGACCAACCTAGACATCATATTAAAAAGCAGAGACATTAATTTGCCAACAAAAGGTCTGTCTAGTCAAAGCTATGGTTTTTGCAGTAGTCATGTATGGATGTGAGAGTTGGACTGTGAAGAAAGCTGAGTGCCGAAGAATTGATGCTTTTGAAATGTGGTGTTGGAGAAGACTCTTGAGAATCCCTTGGACTGCAGGGAGATCCAATCAGTCCATCCTAAAGGAAATCAGTCTGGAATATTCATTGGAAGGACTGATGCTGAAGCTGAAGCTCCAATACTTTCATTACCTGTTGCGAAGAACTGACTCATTGGAAAAGACCCTGATCCTGGGAAAGATTCAAGGCAGGAGAAGAAGGGGACAACAGAGGATGAGATGATTGGATGGCATCACCAAAGTAATGGACATGAGTTTGAGTAAGCCCAGGAGTTGGTGATGAACTGGGAAATCTGGTGTGCTGCAGTCCATGGGATTGCAAAGATTTGACACAACTGAGCGACTGAACTGAAATGATAGCATAATTTATCACAGTTTTATAAATTATTAGCAGTACTCAAGCTGTTTTTAATGTTTCCAATTAAAACAAAAAAAAAAAGCAAAAAAAAAAAAANATCCTAAAGGAAATCAGTCTGGAATATTCATTGGAAGGACTGATGCTGAAGCTGAAGCTCCAATACTTTCATTACCTGTTGCGAAGAACTGACTCATTGGAAAAGACCCTGATCCTGGGAAAGATTCAAGGCAGGAGAAGAAGGGGACAACAGAGGATGAGATGATTGGATGGCATCACCAAAGTAATGGACATGAGTTTGAGTAAGCCCAGGAGTTGGTGATGAACTGGGAAATCTGGTGTGCTGCAGTCCATGGGATTGCAAAGATTTGACACAACTGAGCGACTGAACTGAAATGATAGCATAATTTATCACAGTTTTATAAATTATTAGCAGTACTCAAGCTGTTTTTAATGTTTCCAATTAAAACTAAAAAAAAAAGCAAAAAAAAAAAAAGTATAGAAAAATCCTGTAACTTTTACATCTGTTTTTTGCAGCATTCTCTGTCCACAGTGAATAGCATCTCTACCCTCCTACTACACATTCAATCTGTAATCAGGACTCTTCATCTACTAAATAACTCTTGATTCCATCTCTATATACCACAAAGTCATCATCTCTGAGCTGGGCTACTTCCAAATGCTCCTAAAGATTGGCCAGCATTTATATTTATTTCCCTCACTTCTGTTCTCTGTGATTTCACCAGAGTGCCCTTATGAAAATGCAAATACAGGCATGCCATATTCCTGTTTAAAACTCCTAAAGGTTTATCATTGTATAAAAGCAAAACATTTCAACGAGGTCTTCAATCCACAGAGTTGTGAAACACTCAGAAAACTGTAATAAAAATCCTGATGCCAAGGCCCCACCCTCAAGAGATTCTGATGTAATTAATCTGGGGGGTTACACTGCTATATTTAAGATGGATAACCAATAAGAACCTACTGTATAGCATAGAACCTACTCTATAATTCTTGCTCAATGTTATTTTGCAGCCTGGATGGGAGGGGAGTAAATACATGTATATTTATGACTGAATCCCTTTATTGTCCACCTGCAACGGTCACAACATTGTTGATTGGCTATACTCCAATGCAAAAAAAGAAAAAAGAAAAATTAAATAAAAAATGTAAATACAATCATGCCATATTCCTGTTTAAAACTCTTTTTAAGGTTTTTCATTGTTCTAACCCCTCAACAAGGTCCCCAGTATACACACTGTTCCTCATATTTGGCTGCACATTGGAATCACTCAGCAAACTTTAATAAAAATCCTGATGCCTAGGCCCCACTCTCAAAGATTCTGATGTAATCAGCCTAGGCTGGGCCTAGGCAGCTGGGTTCTTGCAAGTTTCAGTGAGAGCTCTCCTGCTAGACCAGGGCTGAGAACTAGTGATCCAGAGGTGCATCATCTGATGTGGTATGGTAATCTCTTATCACATATGGCCATTATGCACTTGAAATGTGGCTGGTCTAAATATTGACATGCTGTGACTATAATACATATAGTAGATTTTAAAGAAATTGTAGAGCTACTCTGGTGGCTCAGTGGTAAAGAATCCATCTGCCAATGGGGAGACACAGGTTTGATCCCTGATCCGGGAAGATCTCACATGCCACAGAATGATTAAGTCCATTTGCTACAACTAGTGAAGCCTACTGTGCCCTACAGCCAATTCTCTAGAACAAGAGAAGCCACTCCAATGGGAAGCCTGTGCGCCACAACTAGACAGTAGTTGCCTGCTGCAACAAGATAAAAAGCCTGTGCAGCAATGAACACCTAGAACAGCCAAAAATAAAATAAAAATATTTAAAAAAAAAAAGCTGCTGCTGCTGCTGCCAAATTACTTCAGTCGTGTCCGACTCTGTGCGACCCCACAGATGGCAGCCCACCAGGCTCCTCCACCCCTGGGATTCTCCAGGCAAGAACACTGGAGTGGGTTGCCATTTCCTTCTCCAATGCATGAAAGTGAAAAGTGAAAGTGAAGTCAGTCAATCGTGTCCAACTCTTCGCGACCCCATGGACTGCAGCCCACCAACCTCCTCCATCCATGGGATTTTCCAGGCAAGAGTACTGAAGTGGGGTGCCATTGCCTTCTCCGAAAAAATAAAGACAGTATAAGAAACAGAATAAAATATATGAGTAATTTTTAATAATGATTAAGTGCTGAAATAATATTTTGGAAATATCAGGTTAAATAAAATATTATGAAAATTAATTCCAAGTTCTTCCGCTTTTTAAAGTGGCTGCTAACAAAAACTTAAAAGTTACCTATGTGGCTTGTATTCAATTTCCATCAGACAGTGCCCTAAGAGCTTCATGTAGCACCACACTCCCCTTCTCCTGCTTTGCCCCTCACCTTCTCTTCATTTCTGAGATTTTTCTCCTCCTCACCACAAGGTCTTTGTATGCTCTCTGCCTGTGTTGTATTCTTTTCCTCCTTTTTCTCCTGGTTAACTGCAAATTATCCTCCGGATCGCATCTGAAGGGGTAATACACAGTACACACCCCTCACACAGGCATCTCTCTCTCACATGCACACATTTCTGAGACTATATAATGTCCATTTCTCTTACTAGTAAGCTCTGGAAGCACAGGTTAGTATATACTTTTGCATGATGACTCAGATTTAAATATGTGCTGAATAAATGACATAATACCAGAAACAAAAGTATAGGAACTGTCACATTAGAAATACTGAATCTACCAAATATTCATCCATGTGCCAGACAGTCCATTGCTAACACATAAACTTTAAACTTTGTGGGCTAGGACAGACACAATCTTCACTTGTCACAGTGACACCCCGAGAGGGTAAACTAATGATATATGTTTATATATGTATGTCTATATAAACAATCATATACACATATATACATACACACATTTCCTTACTCAAGTATACAGGTAAATATATATGTAAAGAAATGTGTGTATGTATATATGTGTATATGTATATTAATATACACATAAATGCCAAGGTAATTTTGGGCTTCCCTTGTGGCTCAGCTGGTAAAGAATCTGCCTGCAATGCGGGAGACCTGGGTTCAATCTCTGGGTTGGGATGATCCCTTGGAGAAGGGAAAGGCTACCCACTCCAGTATTCTGGCCTAGAGAATTTTATGGACTGTATAGTCCATGGGGTCACAAAGAGTTGAACATGACTAAGTGACTTTCACTTTCAAGGTAATTTGTCATATTTTGATATTGCAAAAAATCTATTCACGGGTATAAAAATTCACTTTTAGCATGGCAATAGAAACTATATTTTTAATAAAGATATTAAAGAAAAATACTACTATCTATAGGAACAGAAGAAAATCTCTCAAAGAATGCTTCCTGATTCTTCAGAAAGTCTGTAAACATTTCAAAGTGGAAAGCATATAATTCTCCAGCATTTTAACAGATAATCCTTTTTGCCTGAGTAAAATTTACTCAAGAGTAACCTCCTTCTATGTTATTTTTCAATGTATATCATTATTAAGTCTGGTAGTTTACTGCCAAATATATATATGTGTATATATATATATATATATNTATAGCATAGAACCTACTCTATAATTCTTGCTCAATGTTATTTTGCAGCCTGGATGGGAGGGGAGTAAATACATGTATATTTATGACTGAATCCCTTTATTGTCCACCTGCAACGGTCACAACATTGTTGATTGGCTATACTCCAATGCAAAAAAAGAAAAAAGAAAAATTAAATAAAAAATGTAAATACAATCATGCCATATTCCTGTTTAAAACTCTTTTTAAGGTTTTTCATTGTTCTAACCCCTCAACAAGGTCCCCAGTACACACACTGTTCCTCATATTTGGCTGCACATTGGAATCACTCAGCAAACTTTAATAAAAATCCTGATGCCTAGGCCCCACTCTCAAAGATTCTGATGTAATCAGCCTAGGCTGGGCCTAGGCAGCTGGGTTCTTGCAAGTTTCAGTGAGAGCTCTCCTGCTAGACCAGGGCTGAGAACTAGTGATCCAGAGGTGCATCATCTGATGTGGTATGGTAATCTCTTATCACATATGGCCATTATGCACTTGAAATGTGGCTGGTCTAAATATTGACATGCTGTGACTATAATACATATAGTAGATTTTAAAGAAATTGTAGAGCTACTCTGGTGGCTCAGTGGTAAAGAATCCATCTGCCAATGGGGAGACACAGGTTTGATCCCTGATCCGGGAAGATCTCACATGCCACAGAATGATTAAGTCCATTTGCTACAACTAGTGAAGCCTACTGTGCCCTACAGCCAATTCTCTAGAACAAGAGAAGCCACTCCAATGGGAAGCCTGTGCGCCACAACTAGACAGTAGTTGCCTGCTGCAACAAGATAAAAAGCCTGTGCAGCAATGAACACCTAGAACAGCCAAAAATAAAATAAAAATATTTAAAAAAAAAAAGCTGCTGCTGCTGCTGCCAAATTACTTCAGTCGTGTCCGACTCTGTGCGACCCCACAGATGGCAGCCCACCAGGCTCCTCCACCCCTGGGATTCTCCAGGCAAGAACACTGGAGTGGGTTGCCATTTCCTTCTCCAATGCATGAAAGTGAAAAGTGAAAGTGAAGTCAGTCAATCGTGTCCAACTCTTCGCGACCCCATGGACTGCAGCCCACCAACCTCCTCCATCCATGGGATTTTCCAGGCAAGAGTACTGAAGTGGGGTGCCATTGCCTTCTCCGAAAAAATAAAGACAGTATAAGAAACAGAATAAAATATATGAGTAATTTTTAATAATGATTAAGTGCTGAAATAATATTTTGGAAATATCAGGTTAAATAAAATATTATGAAAATTAATTCCAAGTTCTTCCGCTTTTTAAAGTGGCTGCTAACAAAAACTTAAAAGTTACCTATGTGGCTTGTATTCAATTTCCATCAGACAGTGCCCTAAGAGCTTCATGTAGCACCACACTCCCCTTCTCCTGCTTTGCCCCTCACCTTCTCTTCATTTCTGAGATTTTTCTCCTCCTCACCACAAGGTCTTTGTATGCTCTCTGCCTGTGTTGTATTCTTTTCCTCCTTTTTCTCCTGGTTAACTGCAAATTATCCTCCGGATCGCATCTGAAGGGGTAATACACAGTACACACCCCTCACACAGGCATCTCTCTCTCACATGCACACATTTCTGAGACTATATAATGTCCATTTCTCTTACTAGTAAGCTCTGGAAGCACAGGTTAGTATATACTTTTGCATGATGACTCAGATTTAAATATGTGCTGAATAAATGACATAATACCAGAAACAAAAGTATAGGAACTGTCACATTAGAAATACTGAATCTACCAAATATTCATCCATGTGCCAGACAGTCCATTGCTAACACATAAACTTTAAACTTTGTGGGCTAGGACAGACACACTCTTCATTTGTCACAGTGACACCCCGAGAGGGTAAACTAATGATATATGTTTATATATGTATGTCTATATAAACAATCATATACACATATATACATACACACATTTCCTTACTCAAGTATACAGGTAAATATATATGTAAAGAAATGTGTGTATGTATATATGTGTATATGTATATTAATATACACATAAATGCCAAGGTAATTTTGGGCTTCCCTTGTGGCTCAGCTGGTAAAGAATCTGCCTGCAATGCGGGAGACCTGGGTTCAATCTCTGGGTTGGGATGATCCCTTGGAGAAGGGAAAGGCTACCCACTCCAGTATTCTGGCCTAGAGAATTTTATGGACTGTATAGTCCATGGGGTCACAAAGAGTTGAACATGACTAAGTGACTTTCACTTTCAAGGTAATTTGTCATATTTTGATATTGCAAAAAATCTATTCACGGGTATAAAAATTCACTTTTAGCATGGCAATAGAAACTATATTTTTAATAAAGATATTAAAGAAAAATANACAAAGAGTTGAACATGACTAAGTGACTTTCACTTTCAAGGTAATTTGTCATATTTTGATATTGCAAAAAATCTATTCACGGGTATAAAAATTCACTTTTAGCATGGCAATAGAAACTATATTTTTAATAAAGATATTAAAGAAAAATACTACTATCTATAGGAACAGAAGAAAATCTCTCAAAGAATGCTTCCTGATTCTTCAGAAAGTCTGTAAACATTTCAAAGTGGAAAGCATATAATTCTCCAGCATTTTAACAGATAATCCTTTTTGCCTGAGTAAAATTTACTCAAGAGTAACCTCCTTCTATGTTATTTTTCAATGTATATCATTATTAAGTCTGGTAGTTTACTGCCAAATATATATATGNAAAAATATGCCAAGAGATGAATGGAGACCCTCACGTAATGGAGACCAATATGTACCACCGTCTTGAAGAAGCACCCCCTGACCCCTGCATGCACAGATGGCCTAACTGGATGCCCTGAAGACTGACAGGATTGATATGTGCCAGGCAAGTCATCAAGGAAATTTCATAGACAGACATCTGTCCACAGAGACATATCTCTTCAGAACACTTACAGATATTCTGGAGGGAAAAAAAAATCACACTAAAAGCCTAATACAATAGAACCACTCATATAAAGACTTAAGTACTCCCATGTCTTTCTCCCAATATGTACATAAAAGAAAACAAATTTGTAGGACAGCTGCTGACCAGAGTTAAAAAGGAATGAAAAATATTGAAAGAGCATAAGAAGTACAGCTCTGTAGGGTAATGGGCTCTGCTGACTTGGTGCGATCCAAATAGAAAAAACAAGCTTATCTGGACATCCCTTCTTTTCCCTAAGCTAGTCATTGAGTATCCCTAAAATAATTTGGCAGTGACTTTCTCTCTCTTCCAGAAGCAGAAGTGAAAATTATTGCTATATTATCTTTAATGATAATTTATATAAAACTTATATATAAATATATACATGTGCACTGGGCATAGTTACTTCAGCCTTGTCTGACTCTTCGTGACCCTATGGACTGAAGCCTCCTGGGCTCCTCTGTCCATGGATTCTCCAGGCAAGTATATTGGACTGGGCTGCCATGCCTCCTCCGGGGGATTTTTCCGACCAAGGGATCGAGCCTATATCTCCTGCATTGCAGGTGGTTCTTTACTGCTGAGCCACCAGGGAAGCCCATAAATGTATATAAAAATATATAAAACATTTTTAAAAACTATTGATCCTCTTTACTTTGTCCTGTCTATTTTTGAGGTTTCTGGTCACCAAAAGAAAAAATAATTTTATTTTCCCAATTTGGAACTAGCTGAGAGATAGACTAAGAAGAATATCAAAATGTCAGCCTTATTATTGATGAAGGTGATCAAAGAATGGGACTTAGAGGTGCCACTCTGGTGATTTCCACTAATACTGCCTAATACCCCTGAACGGCACAGTTCCCAGTGATGTTGGAAATTGCCAACCACTCTCTCAGAGGAGACCCTGGACTGAAAGCTCCCAGAGGCGAGGAGCAGAGATGTCTGTGTCACAGAGAGGAGCCAAAGGCGTGACACAGGCACGGTCATTTCTTTCTGCAAAGCTCCGCTGTGAAAAGCAGCCATTCCTCCTGTCCTGGGAGGAGCAAATGATGAGGTGGAGAGAAGAACATATCTTCTTCACATGCATTTCCCTCCTGGACAGAGGAGTGGAAATTACTTCCCTCCGTGAAAATGTAAGGAGTTAGGAATAAATGTTCCTTCATCTCACTGTCTGAAATTGGAGGAGGGAACTAACTTTTATCTTTAATTGTGGAGCTGAATTTTTACCAACATCTACATACACTTCCCCCTTTCATTTTTCTTCACATTCATGAATGAGATAACGAACAGGTTGGACAGAGAAGCATGAAAACTTCTATCTATAACATATGGAATTTAGCAAAAAAAAAAAAAAGTGGGAGGAGGTACTAAGAAGACAGTTTAACCTGAAAAGTGGCTACACTATTTCTTAGGGTTTTGTCAGAATTAGATGGAAATAAACTTGAAGGGATTGGCATACAAGTACTGAATTAATTTTCTTCTGTTCCCTACCTGATTCAGTACTAAGACAGGGATTAAATTTTGTATTGAACAAAAGTCCACAACTTTTTTCTAGACACTGCCACTTGGTTGATCTCCACAGTCATTGGGAGTAAACCTGAGGTTTCTCTGGTCTTGTTTTCAGTGCTAATAAAAGATTACTTTAAGAAAATACATCTTCCATTGTTTTCATCTAGTGCTTAAATTCAGTCAGCTGTTTCTTTCTTCTTTTTTTGAAAAAGAAAGAGCATGAATCTTTAAAGAAAAAGTAACAACAACAAGATAAACCACTACCAGGAAACACAGCTCCTCAGCATCCTGGGACTCCCACAGTAGATGACCATTGCCATTTCCACCTTGGGACAAAGGACTTCCCAGGTTTACACAGTGGGCAGGTACAAAGGAGAATGTTTTGCTCATAAGATGAAGATCCTACAGAATCATACATATTGAGCTAGAAAGAACTTTATTATAATTCTAACCCTTTAATTAAAAATTTATATTCATATAAAGATAGAGTCTGAAAGACTTGAAATTACACAATTAGTAATCAATTACAGGACTTAGCCTTCTGACTCTCGGCTCCATGTTCTTATCTCTGGTTCAGACACAGGGAGGAAAGCAGAGAGGATGGATTCAGGACTCAGGGAGACAAGTACTTGGAGAACAGAGAGAATGAGAAAAGAGATGACTGCAAATAGCAGCTAGAATATGCTGAAAATAAAAGTGGCTAACTTCATGATGGGGTTCCAAACAAAATATGGTTTAGGATTATATTGTGCTCCTGAGTTTGCTGTTTGTACCTGGCCCTGCTTCTTGTCCTGACCACAGAAATGAGCTAGTCCAGTTGCCTGGCTGTTGATTCAACATTTATCACCTGATTTCATATTCTTCTACTTACTATGATTCAAAACCTAAAGCAAGCACACCATGTGTAAAAACAAGCAAACTAGGATGGGTTAAATAAGAAATACTGAGCAAGTAGGCCAGAAACAGGCATGAGACTTCCTTTCCTGCGTCAGTAATGATGAACACTGTCATACAAGTCTCTCTTGAGGACAAGGCAGTATGCTGACAGTGCTTCTTCCTAACAGCCCTGATGACCAACTCAAGCATAAGCATAGCAGCAATGGAGAAACATCGGCTGAACCAGAAATATGAAGACACGTTACATCTATGACCAAAAGAGAAGATGGCTTTGGAAATAAGGGCTCTCTGTAATTCAAGTCTATCCTGCTTTTCAGCCCCAGAACTGAGGCTCTGTGCATTGAATCAGGGAATCAGTCTAAGATCAGTAATATATCCGGGACTCCAATAGGAATTAACTAATATTCAGAAAATAGCGACTAAATTCCGGGGTCTGGGATACAGAGGGTAAGGCACCTTTCTAGCCCTCAAGAACAGCACTATGAAGTGCTTAGCCTTGCAGTGAGGCAGAGATGGATGAACTTAGAATTCATCCAATGTTTCCCCTAGAAGCCAAGTCATGGAAAGGTAATGAGTTCACGGCAGTGGCTGAAATTGGCAGAGCTCCAGTTTTCTGAATCCTGACTTAGCGCTGTTTTTAAAACTCAAAATGGAAACATACTCTGTTTGACCATCCTTTCTGCTCTTCAGGGTCCAAGATCTTTTTTTGAGTTTTAGAAGGGGGTTTGCTAGTCAAAACGTTCTCAGTGAATACTATTGAAACTTGCTCTCATCCTGTGATAGCTTAAAACATAATTTCAACTTGAGAGATTCCCCCCAATACTAAAAACATACCCTATCTTATATCACAGAATACATTTAAAAGAAAGAGGAACCCATTTAAGCTAGGTAAGAAAGAACCTGAACAGATTCTGCATAATAACAGGAATCTGATGTCATAACCCACCGCCTTAGTTACTTCATAAGCAAGATCGCAGGTAAAAAGACAGACTTTCTCCATGGAATATTTGATTAAAATTATTGATTTATAGGGTATTACCCAAGACCTCCAGAAAATATCCCGTTTGCAATATATAGAGAGAGTTAAGTGCCTTAAACCACATTGTGCTCAGTCTCTCAGTCCTGTCCAACTTTGCAACCCTGTGGACTGTAGCCTGCCAGGCTTCTCTGCCCATGGAATTTTCCAGGCAATGCAGTGCGGTGCCATTTCCTACCCCAGGGGTTCTTCTTGACCCAGGGATCAAATCTGTGTCTTCTGCATTGGCAGGCAGATTCTTTGTCACTAGCACCACCTAGGAAGCCCTAACCCACATTAGCTGCTCTCTTAATGAGAATCATTAAGAGCACAGCAAATAATAAGTTAATTCATTACAAGCCCTTCCCCCAGAAAAGTTCCCTTCAGTATCTCATTCTCCTTGCTGCCTATAAGTAAACAACTCTGGGTAAGTATTAACATGCAAGAATGTACAGAGCTTGGCTTCTCAGTTTCAAAGGTGAAGAGCAAGGTTATCTTTCACGATCCTTTTGCTCAGAGAATAAGTTCTGTCTGCGTCAGTTTCAGCTCATGGGAAAAGAAGAAAAGATACTATGCAACTTAAATTATCATTATCTTATTTCAACACACTGAGACATCTAAGTGGGGAAAAAAAAAAAAAAACCCTCTAAATGGACCAAGTCGATTAATTTGAGTCCTCACCAAAATCACATGATATGCCATAGAGAAAATACCAGAAGCAGCTTGAGGGGGGAAATAATAAATAATGTTAGTTTTAAGAAANGACATCTAAGTGGGGAAAAAAAAAAAAAAACCCTCTAAATGGACCAAGTCGATTAATTTGAGTCCTCACCAAAATCACATGATATGCCATAGAGAAAATACCAGAAGCAGCTTGAGGGGGGAAATAATAAATAATGTTAGTTTTAAGAAACTGCCATTATATAAGGATAAAAACTAACAGGAAAAAAATAGTTTAAAAGTTTTATTTGAATTAAAACATAATTTTCATATCTTTCTTGTCCTTGCTGTAATTCAGAAAAGTAAAACTAACCTTATTTTGAAACATACAAGTAAATCAAGCCTGAAAAATAGTTAAAAAGCAATCAGTTAGACAACACATTTCTGTTGTCCCAGAGTAACTGTGTACATGTGTGAGCTCCCTAGGTACTAGTATCTCTCTCTCTGTTCAGTCACGAAGTTGTGTCCGACTCTTGTGACCCCGTGGACTGTAGCCTGCCAGGCTCCCAGTCTGTGGGATTCTCCAGGTAAGAATACTGGAGTGGGTTGCCATTTCCTTCTCCAAGGTACTAGTATAGGAATCCTAATGCTTTACACACCTACATTTTACATTAGGAACTAATTTATTTATCTGATATTTGTTGGTTACTCACTATTTGATAGACGCTGTGCAAGGCCCTGTCAAGTTATAAGGCAATCCTTGATCTGTTTGAAGTTGAGATCTATTAACAGAAGTAAAGTTTATATCTGAATGTTTAGTGCATCACTGTGTAAGCATCATGTCTGCCTCAAGAAATGCCAAATTATTAACATAGTTTATTTGTTTTTAAATGAATTCCTGCATTTGCCTGTGAAAAATTCAATGAAGAAGACATTTAAAGAATAACTACCATCCCTGAGAATAACAGAAGGACAAACTATGCTTACTTAAGCAAAAGAAATATCAAAGTATAAGGTATGATTTGCAATTAACCACAGTCTTAAGAATTCTTGGAGGTCATGGAGTTAATGGCTAGTTTTATTAAGCAGATTATAAAATATTGTATTTGATTCTAATCCTACTATGACAAAATTACAGAAAAAATGCACACACATTTTAAAGTTTAGGTGCTATAATTAACTATTCAGACATGTGAAAATTCATCCTATTTTAAAATTTCCAAAGAAAGCAGGACTGAAATATAATTACAAGAAGACTCAATCAGACAACACATTTCTGGTGAACATTCACCCTGTGCTTGGCTTTATGGAGGTACAAAGAAGAATCAGAGGGGAAGCTGCTTGATGTAGGGAATATACCTCTTCACAATTCTATCCATAGTGTTTAGCACTAGCCCAAAGGGGATATTCAGTTAGTGTTCATATTTTTAGGAAATGAACTTAGAGGAATGACCGACTGACTGACTGACTGACTGAATCCCTAGCTTGGTCTCAATCTATTCTTAAAAATACATTGTACTAACTTCCAATTGGAAAGCTAAGAGCAATGCTAAAAAGATAAGATAAATAGAAAGGGCTGAGAAAAACCACTCAGAGCTGAGGAAAGATGGTTACATCAACTGAATATCATCATTCTTTCTGAGATCCCTAGCAGTCAAGGAAAGAAGGAAGCAATTTCGCAGTTCTTATTGTCTGGCTAAAGGAAACATCAGTCTTCAGAGAAAGACATTTTCTTAGAACTATATTACAAGTAAATTTTTTTTTTCTTGTAGAAGCTTACATAGAAGGAATTCTGGGTAACCTAAAGGGCAATGATGTCAAAAGCTTCTTGGAGAAGATGAAGAAAGGCTCTTGTGATGTTCATGTATTTTAAGTGACTTTGATAAAAACTAAAAGAATGGTAATGAACTGTAACCCCAAAAAAGCATTTTTATTGGTAGCTAAGCTTGTTGCTTTCTGGCGATGGTTTTAACACAAATTTGGGGACAACAGAGAGGAGTAAGTGGTGAATATCACCAATCTCAAAATGCCAGCAGTTTCCCTGAGATTCTATTGGCAAGATAATGGCAAAGAATGCTCAGAGAGAAGACTCCTGTGTTTGTTAATTCAGTGTTTATCACATGTACATCTAAAGCTTAGAGTTAGAAAATAAAGGCCTGAATTTGAGGATGTTAGAACCAGTTTTTAAAAAGGGGACCCTCACTAAAACCAAGTGAAAAGGAACTTTACAGATAATTCAGTACATTTTAAGTGAACAACTTCCTTTTATTTCTGAAAATCAGGCTAGAATATATTTTTAAGACTAATTCACTGAGGATTTTATACAAGAAATTCAGACTTTAGGTTTTTTAAAGATGTTAAACATTTTTTTCTATTTTTATATATCAGTGAATGTATTTTTAGAAGCACTTCATGGGAAGTATGAATTATCACCCATATGGAATTGTCTATATATTTGTCTGAATACTTTAGTAAAGAGGAGCATACTAGGATCATGTTTACTCAAGGAACTATGCCTGTATAATTTCTTGAAGAAAAAAAATAATGATGAGAATTTTCCTTTTTTCTTTACTATCAATAATTTTATTACACTCAAAATTCTCCAAGCCAGGCTTCAGCATAACGTGAACCGTGAACGTCCCGATGTTCAAGTTGGTTTTAGAAAAGGCAGAGGAACCAAAGATCAAATTGCCAACATCCGCTGGATCATGGAAAAAGCAAGAGAGTTCCAGAAACACATCTNTTGGGAGAAAAGTTATGACCAACCTAGATAGCATATTCAAAAGCAGAGACATTACTTTGACAACAAAGGTCCGTCTAGTCAAGGCTATGGTTTTTCCTGTGGTCATGTATGGATGTGAGAGTTGGACTGTGAAGAAGGCTGAGGGCTGAAAAATTGATGCTTTTGAACTGTGGTGTTGGAGAAGACTCTTGAGAGTCCCTTGGACTGCAAGGAGGTCTAACCAGTCCATCCTAAAGGAGAGTCCTGGGTGTTCACTGGAAGGACTGATGCTGAAGCTGAAACTGCAATACTTTGGCCACCTCATGCGAAGATTTGACTCATTGGAAAAGACTCTGATGCTGGGAGGGATTACGGGCAGGAGGAAAAGGGGACAACAGAGGATGAGATGGCTGGATGGCATCACCGACTCGATCCACATGAGTTTGAGTAAACTCCAGGAGTTGGTAACGGACAGGGAGACCTGGCGTGCTGCGATTCATGGGGTCGCAAAGAGTCGGACACAGCTAAGTGACTGAACTGAACGCAAGATTAAAAGATCCACAACTTTGAGAAAACAGTTCTATGTAGCCAAAAAAAAAACAACATTACCAGAGTATAATATTCTAATAATTAAATAAGATAATGCTTTTGCCTAAAAATGCCATCACAAAACCAATAAACTATTTTTGTTGTTAACACATGTCCTGTATTTACCAAAAATGTCTGATTTCTTTTGTCAACAAAAAAATCTGTGAAGTATACAACTATGTAAATTAAAATTTAATTTCATGTAGATTTCCAGTAATTTATTGCTCAGAAAATTTTAATCTCATCATAAATGGGTATTGTAAATATGTAATAAGACACAATGCAGTCACAGTACTTAACTTGCTAACATGCATTTATTATTATGTTTAATCTATCTCCTCCTCATTGAGCTGGGTTCTATGCAGGTTACAGAAATGAAACACATGGTCCTTTTCCTATAGAAGATTAAAATATAATTGAGATGATAGCAAGCCTCATAAAACCACACTGAACCATAATTGCTCAACTGTGAGGTGCCACGAAAAAGTGCTCTGGGAGTATAACTCAGTAAATCAGCATAGACTGGAGGAGTCCACAGAGGGTTCAGCCATTAGCTGAGATTGGTGTGGGACCTTGATGGAATGTAGGGTGTGGATGAGTAAAGGAAGAGAAGCAGCTTGGTGTCTATATGAGTGAGGCTCAGAGAACTGGGGGAAACAAGGCTGAGGTGGAACTGAGAAAGGCCATCAAGCTGAAGCCTTTTGGGTGTGATTTCGACCTTTGTGTGTAAATGTGTAGCGTAGATTTTGACTGATATGCAGAAGTATGTTCAATTTGGAGCAAGTTAAGAGGGCTGAGGAGGTCTGGCAGAAACATGGTAAATGCAAGGAAAGGGACCTCTTAGATATGCTGATGAAGGAAGTGTTGCTTCCATCATTTCCACTCTTTCATCCTTGGGGCAAACCAAGTCAAAAGTAACAAAAGCTGGGACCATAGCCAGCAAAGTTGTTAGATTTTCATTATGAACTTCTTAAACTACCCAGTTTATTTTTTAAATAAGCAAGTCCTCAATTATTTTACTAAATAAAATGCCCCACTGAAAAAAAAAAAAAAAAAAAAAAAAATCCTGGGAATTTTAGCGCTAAAGGAGCTCAGAATGGGAACGAAATGAGTGATGGTGCAAATTAAAAGGAAGAGGGTAAAACTTCCAGTTAAGTAATTATAACAAACTCCATCTTCCAAGCAAAGCTGTAACTAGTCATTTTCATGGTGTGCTTAAATTAGACTGGATAAAAGTGTGCTCCTTAGATCAATTCCATTTTTCCTCATAATCTCTCTATATCATTTAGTTTAAGGCTATAATTTGTTTTAATTTAATTTGCCATATTTATCTTAATTTTTCATATTTAGGGCCTGACGATTAAGCTATTGTTTGTTTTTGATGACAGAAATGTTTTATTTGGCACCACTTATTATGGACAGATGATAAAAAGCTGTGCTCAATTTTTTTTTTTAATCACCACAGCCTAACTCCTAGAGTAGACTACACAAATCCAAGAAGAATCCAAATCTACTTATCTTCAGGATACAATACAAAACCTATATATTTATTCAAGTCTTTGACTAACAGCATTTATATTTATAAAGTTCTCTGGGCTCTGTAGGTTGAAAATATTTTATATGAAACTCAAGTATTATTAAGTAATATTCAATGACATTATCACAGTGTTTTTAGCACCTATGTGCAAATATTCAATAACTTTAGCCTGAGGTATAATATTTTAAGTTTGTGAGTTTACAACACAGGAAATTGTCCTCTGAAAGTATGAGGGTACCTAATAAATCAGAAAAAAATACAAAATTGAGGGTGAATTAAGAAATTACTTTATGGTATCTTGGTGTTTTGTTTCCCATTGAATCTTGGGTAGTCTGCAAACCACTACAGAAAAACTATTATGCATAATACTATAAATATACATGTACATAACGAATTTTATGAATAGTTCATTCTAATGAATGCACACACATATACACACATGTACATAACAGTTAATGTCCAACTTGAACTAATATCCACACACTTTGAACTTTTGGACATTAGCAAATCATTAATAAAATATAATATTCATATTATATTGAAAACATACTATCAACTAAAATTATATGTTTTCTCGACCTTCTCTTGAAGGCACAAGATCTTACTTTAACAGAGAGTGACAAGAAGGACATGGAGCTGGGGAGGATTACATCTTCTGGCTTGTCTTTATCTAGGTGATTCCAGGCTTCCTCTTCCCTCATGTACACTGATATGATTATCTCCAATATCCCCTCACTGACTAAAATCATGCAATTTGATGATACTAAATGATTATGATGCTGCTACTGCCTCTGATGCTGTCAGTTGCACACTGTTGCACAATTATTGGTCAGTCACTACCCTGTATTGTTTATAGGTCCTCAGTCCAACTCTTCATGACCCCATCGACTGGAGCTGTCCATAGGATTTCCCAGGCAAGAATACTGGAGTGGGTTGCCATTTCCTTCTCCAATACTTTATATACACCCATTTAATTTTCACAGCAACCTGTGAGGTAGATAGTCTGATTATTTCCATTTTAGAAAAGAGGTTAAACAATTTGCCTGAAATCAAAGAGAAAATAAATGGCTGATATTCAAATGCAAGTAGTTTGACCAGGAGCCCACACTCCTAACTGTTATGCTATTGCATAATATCTGATCATGCTTTTCAATATAACTATAGAGTCCTTATCAATTAATTTACTAATAGCTTTATTTCTGCTAATATTCAGTTCAGTTGCTCAGTTGTGTCTGACTCTTTGC
>SJYV01019682.1:392348-418497 GCA_006410875.1 Neotragus pygmaeus
AAAAAAAAAACAACACATCTATATACTGCTTCATTGACTATGCTAAAGCTGTTGACTGAGTGGATCATAACAAACTGTAGAAACTTCTTCAACAGATGGGAATACCAGACCACCTTTCCTGCCTCCTGAGAAATCTGTATGCAGGTCAAGAAGCAACAGTTAGAACTGGGCATGGAACAATGGACTGGTTCAAAACTGGCAAAGGAGTACATCAAGGCTGTATGTTGTCACCCTGCTTATTTAACTTATATGCAGAGTACATGACGTGAAATACCGGGCTGGATGAAGCAAAAGCTGGAATCAAGATTGCTGGGAGAAATATCAACAACCTCAGATATGCAGATGACACCACTCTTATGGCAGAAAGCGAAGAAGAACTAAAGAGCCTCTTGATGACAGTGAAAAAACTGAAAAAGCTGGCTTAAAATTCAACATTCAGAAAACTAAGATCATGGCATTCTGTCCCATCACTCGTGGCAAATAAATGGGGAAAGAATGGAAACAGTGACAGACCTTATTTTCTGGGGCTCCAAAATCACTGCAGATGGTGACCACAGCCATGGAATTAAAAAACACTTACTACTTGAAAGAAAAGCAATGATAAACCCTAGACAACATACTAAAAAGCAGAGACGCTGCTTTGCCAACAAAGGTCTGTCTAGTCAAAGGTATGGTTTTTCCATTGGTCATGTATGGATGTGAGAGTGGGACCATAAAGAAAGCTGAACGTGTGCTACAATCCATGGGCTGGTGAAGAATCAGACACAACTGGGCAGCTTAACTGAACTTAAAGGGATTTCAGATACCAAAATATGTGAGTCTTAAAAAAAAAAAAACCCTGTGAAGAATATAGAACAGTTTTTTTTTTTACATTTGCATTTCATTTATGATAATTTTGAGCAAAAACCCAGACATTTAAAAGACCTCCAAACTTAAGCTGCATTAAATCTCTAACAGAACAGGGAAAGGTAACTTGTAGCAAAGTCAATGGATTATGCAGCCCAGTTAGAAACTTCAGATTCCTGGCTTCTACTCTTGCCTAAATGTTTAGCATTCTCAAATCCTTTCTGCAATGTAAGTCTCTCTCCTGCCTAAGAAGCAACAAATCAGAATTGATAAAATGAAATAAAGTTTATCGTTTTCTCCTCAAACCTACTTTTTCTCCTAAATTCCTTCTTTTGATTAATGATGTCAACAACTATTAATCCAAAGCAAAATCGAGAAGTCTTTCTCTCTGTTAATCCCACATTGTCACTCATTTCCACAAATTATACTTTGAAAATATTGCCCAAATCTATTTATACATTTCATTCCCATTGCTATTGCTAAAAGTCTTGAATCATTTGCAGGCTGTGAAAGATCATCTGTGTCTGAGGACCATAAACTCACCATTCTCATTTTTACTCTTCTGTACCCTAGGCATCACCTCATCAAACTATATTCAGAATTCCTTATATTTTTACCACAAGTTCAAAGCACCTGTGCATAAAATTCTCTCTGCCTGGAATTCTCTTGGTTATGCACATTTCCTTATTCTAAACAGCTCCTGCTCTAAGATATTTTTCCTTACCTGTCTCCACCCCCAAATGAATAACTTTCTTTTTTGTCCATGCCCATATTATGGGGCCTTTCATATTGCAGTTTTAGGGTAATACATTCCATTCGATGAGATTTAGCTCTAGGTCTTGCATTTTGAATATGTTGAATCCATAAAACAGCATGCAATGAGCATATTTTTTCATTTTACAAATGAAATCCCNAATAACTTTCTTTTTTGTCCATGCCCATATTATGGGCCCTTTCATATTGCAGTTTTAGGGTAATACATTCCATTCGATGAGATTTAGCTCTAGGTCTTGCATTTTGAATATGTTGAATCCATAAAACAGCATGCAATGAGCATATTTTTTCATTTTACAAATGAAATCCCTGAAATACAGAGATTAGAAAGCTACATAATTCAGAAATGAAGTCCATACTTAAATTTTTTTGTTGCCAAAACTCTATTCTCTTCCTATTTACCATAGCACTTTATTATTTGCTTATATGCCTGTCTGCTTCACTGGCAACTGAACTCATAAAATACAAGAAATATATCTTATTCATCACCAAGGCCTTAGTACCTGGTACACGATATGGCACTCAACAAATGTCTCGTGAGTAAACGAATGAGCCCGTGAACTGTTTGACTCACTATATAAAATCTTGTTGTTTTATTAAATACCATTTAAATAAAAATGCCAGTTTCATAAATGTGACTGATGGGGAAAGAAGATTTTAACAATGTTTATGAGTTTTTAATGTAATTTTTATTGACTTCCTTACATCCTAACTCATTAATAAAAGAAATAAAGAATAATATTGCTATGCTTTATCTCCCTACATTATTCAAATGCACTTTTTTCTTTCAGTAAGATGTTTGGGATAAATTATTAATCTGTTCTTCCAGAAAGGTACATCCATTTTTCACACAATGACCTAAGCCCTGATTTATAAAAATATATTTGCACGTACAATCTATAGGTGCCNTCTTCTGGGACTTCCAGAAGAACAAGAACTGCAGCCTCTCATATTTGGGCTCTTCCTCTCCATGTACCTAATCACTGTGTTTGGAAACCTACTCATCATCCTGGCCATCAGCTCAGACTCCCACCTCCACACCCCCATGTACTTCTTCCTCTCCAACCTGTCCTTTGTAGACATCTGTTTCACTTCCACCACCATGCCAAAGATGCTGTGGAACATCCAGAAAGAGACCAAAGGTATCAGCTATGAAGGCTGCATCACCCAGATGTATTTTTACATTCTCTTTGCAGGATTAGATGACATTCTCCTGACAGTGATGGCCTATGATCGGTATGTGGCCATCTGCCACCCCCTGCACTACATGGTCATCATGAGCCCCCACCTCTGTGTATTGCTCGTTGTGATATCCTGGGTGCTTATTGCCATGTATTCCTTTCTACACAGTTTAATGGTGTTGCGATTGTCCTTCTTTCCAGTTGTGCAAATCCCCCACTTTTTCTGTGAACTCAGTCACATGGTACAACTTGCCAGTTCTGACAGCTTTCTTAATAACATAGTGATGTATTTTTCAGCTGTCCTGATGTGTGGTTGTCCTTTTGCTGGTATCCTTTACTCATATTCTAAAATAGTTTCCTGCATATGTAAAATCACATCAGCTCCTGTCTCTTATACACATCTATTTCCTTCAGAATGGACTGGTTGGATCTCCTTGCAGTCCAAGGGACTCTCAAGAGTCTTCTCCAACACTATGGTTCAAAAACATCAATTCTTCNTTGTCCTTTTGCTGGTATCCTTTACTCATATTCTAAAATAGTTTCCTGCATATGTAAAATCACATCAGCTCAGGGGAAGTATAAAGCATTTTCCACCTGTGTGTCCCACCTCTCAATTGTCTTCCTATTTTATTTTACAGCCTTAGGAGTGTCCCTTAGCTCTGCTGCTATCCACACCTCACATTCAAGTACAGTCGCCTCAGTGATGTACACTGTGGTCACACCCATGATGAATCCTTTCATCTACAGTCTGAGAAACCGAGATATAAAAGAGGGTCTAAAGAGATTGTGTTTGATGCCACGTATAAAAGACTGATTATACTAGTGCTCTGGATTGCATAACTGAAAGTATCAAAACCAGAATTTGTTTTTTGATCATTGTGAAATAAAACTTGCTCCTTGCACTTATTTTGGGGGATTTCCTGGTGTTTTTTTTTCTCCCTTCTTTGAATTCAGTATCTTTATAGAATTCTAGGAACTCTCTTGTTAAGCTTTATTCTCAGTCTTATATATAGATATTTTTTCCTACCTACCATTTTGCTATCTTTGGATCAAAAATATTTTGAAATTCCCTTTCTTTGATGGAGTATCATAGAATTATGAAGAAACTATTAGGAGTAATGTCTTGAGGGTCCTAAGATGGTGGAGGAATTTGGTGGGGAGATCACTTTCTCTCTCACAAATTCATCGAAAGAACATTTGAACGCTTAGCAAATTTCACAAAACAACTTCTGAATGTTGGTAGAGGACATCAGGCACCCAGAAAGGCAGCACATTGTCTTTGAAAGGAGGTGGGACAAAATATAATAGATAAAAAGAGAGACAAAAGAGGTAAAGATGGAGGTCTGTTTCCGGAAAGGAGTCTTAAAAAAGCAAAACCAGGAAACAATCTCACCAGCAGGTCTGTGGTGAATCTTGGAATCTCAGAGGGCAACATAACTGGGAGGAAAAATAAATAAATAAATAAATAAAAGCCACAGATTACATCCCTAAGGGAAACTCTCAGCGGAGAAGCAGCCCAGACACTTTCATCTGCCACTAGCACATAGGGGCTGGACAGGGAGGCACGAGCTGCATTGCTGAGAGTAAAGACCGGGCCTGAATGCCCCAAGGACAATCTGAGGGAACTAACTTGACATAGCAACCAGGACTGTGGGATAGTCAGAGACAGAGAGAGAGAGAGAGAGAAGAGAGGGAGAAGAGAGAGAGAAGAGAGAGAGAAGAGAGAGGGAAAGAACTATCCCATGAAAAACCCTAACCTAAGACACTGTCAGCCCTGGTCACAGAACAAAGGACTGAGCAGAGCTAGCCAGCTGTGGACTGGCCCGTTCCTTGCTGGAGACAAGGAGGTGGGGGCAGCCAGAGCCTGAAGAGGGCAAATGCAGCCCCAAAGAGGCAACCTCTACCAAACTGCACGTAGGCTTCATTGCTAACTAACACTTCTTGGGATTATGGACAGTTGACATCTGCTGGGAGGGTCGCTTCTTGGGATTCTGGATGGTTGACATCTGCTGCGAGGGTCGCAGCCAGAGATCAGTTCCCCAGAAGAGAGACACGGCACACTTGAGAAGGTGCACCTGTTGTACTACCAGAAAACTGAGTGGCAAGGATGGGGGAGGCGATAAGTTGCAGCGACCATGTTCGCCAAACACCTGGTCACCTGAGCTGTTCGGACCTATGAAGGGCACAAAACGCAGGCCCAACTGAGTCTGCGCTTTTCTGGAGTACCCAAGAACCTAAATCTGAGCAGTTTAGACCTGGGAAGTGCACGCAACCCAGGGCCCACTTCAGAAAGTTCCTGGCAGAGCAACCTAGAGCCTGAGAAGTGTAGACCATGAAAGCACACAGGCAGTGAGCCAGGGCAAACTCAGTGCGGCTGAAACACTGCAAGCACTCCCCACACATGCCAGTGATATTTGCTTGCAGTGTTAGTCCCTCCCCACAGCAGGTTTGAACAAGTAAGCCTAAAAAAGTGACCACCATAGCCCCCTTGTGTCAGGGTAGAAGTTAGACGCTGAAGAGACTTGGCAAGCAGAAGAAGCTAAAATAAGCAGAGGGAACTGCTTTGGAAGTGAGAGATGCAACAGATTAAAACCCTGTAGTTAGCACTAACTACATTGGAAGGGACCTATAGCCCTTGAGAAGTATAAGCTGGATCAAGGAACTATCCGAAAATAAACTGACCTCACACTGTCTACAACAGCTCCAGAGAAATTCCTAATATATTTTTAATATTATCATTTTAATTTTTTTAAGTCCTATATTACTCCTTTGATTTTCATTTTTATAACCTACTATTACCTTGCAATAAAAGACCCTACTTATATTTTTTATTATTTATTTATTTATTTATTTTATAAATACAGTATCAATTTGATTTCCTGGCCATACAAAAGTGTGAATTTCTATTCCATTAATGATACTGAATGATTAACATCATAACCGTGATAAAATTTTAAAACATTTAAAAAATACATAGGATCCCATTTTTACATCATAATTCTGACGTGCTGTTGTGCCTTCTATTTTGTCTGCAAAACTTCTATAGGGTACAGTGCACTGATGTGATAAAACCAAGGCACAAGAATACAGTTACAATAATTGTATACAAACCTTTAGCACTCTGTGCCAATTTTGGAAAAATTTAGAGAGGAGATCAAAAAGCTTGAAAAATTTTCACATCCCATATGATTAATGAACAATCAGGTAAGTAATAAACAAGCTATTACCACCATTCCATTATTGAGTATATGGCTATCATTATATAGGCTGTGGATAATTGAAAAAATCTTTCAGTATTAAAACCTGGTATAACTAGGTGGCTGATACAGATAATTGTGCCTTGCATTATCTAGATAACCATCTTAAGTTTCCATTTTAATTTGTAGTCTATATGGCAGTTATCAATTTTTAAACTATTTTCATTGCATAAGTGGTAGATTCTTTTCCCAAATGTTAAATCCCCTCCCCTTACAAAAGACAGAAGATTTACAAGAAGAGAATCAATATAAGAAATGCACAGACAACAATAATAAAATCCAAATATGGACTGAAAGGTTAAATTCTAATCCATCAAAACATTCTCTTAATTTAGAGTGAGGAACAACACATTCCCAAAATGATTCATTAGTTTCTTAATTTAAAACAATCACCATGACATTTTCCAGAGTAAAGTCTTGGCTAGAGAGCATCACAAATCAAAGGGAAATTGTTAAGTCTTTTCATTTATAAAATGAAAGGGATAAAAGCCTTTTAAAATCCAGGGAGGGGAGGATATCTGATTGAATTTAGATAAGTGGAATAAAGTGGTAAAAATTGTAGGTAATCCTTTTAAAGAAGAGTGTTTTCAAGACTCAAGGTAAACATTTAGACCCATGAAAACACATTTCTTGGCACATGCACACCAGGAATAGAACAATCCTGAGTGTAGTGACAGCTTGGCTACAGAGGTACCCAACTCTGGCCCCACTGGCAAAACCAACTTCATATGTATATTTTATAATTTTTTTGAATTTTTTTTATATTGTATTTTTCAGAATCTAACCTCTACTCTAGATTTTTAATCTTTGCTTATTGGTATTTATGACTTGTATACCCAATCTTCAGTACCCATTTTAACTTGGGAGTGAGATTACTGGCTTGATTGCTCTCTCCCCCCCCGCCTTTTTTTTTTTTTTCCATGCTAAAAATAACTCTGGTTGTCTTAAACAAAGATTCACTATATTCTAAAACTGAGTTTTCCCACTTAGGTAAAAAAACAAGCAGTAAGAATGTAATTCTTAGTAAATAATGTTTCTTTTTTTTTTGTCTTTTTCACAGTTTTATTGAGGTATAATTGATGAAAATGTATATATTTAAGGTATACAATCTGAAAAGTCAGTATACATACACAATGTGAATGTTCAACACTTTGAAGCTAGTCAATATAACCAACACCTGAGATAGCTACTACTTTCTCCTGTGTTTCTTTTTTTTTTAAATTAATTAATTTATTTATTTTTAAATTTAACTTTACAATACTCTATTGGGTTTGCCATACATCGACATGAATCCACCACAGGTGTACACAAGCTCCCAATCCCGAATCCCCCTCCCACCTCCCACCCCACAACGTCTCTCTGGATCATCCCCGTACACCAGCCCCAAGCATCCTGCATCCTGTATCAAACATAGACTGGTGATTCGTTTCTTACATAATAGTATATATGCNGTGACCCCATGGACTATACAATCCATGGAATTCTCCAGGCCAGAATACTGGAGTGGGTAGCCTTTCCCTGCTCCAGGCGATCTTCCCAATCCAGGGATTGAATCCACGTTTCCCACATTGAAGGTGGATTCTTTACCATCTGAGCCACAAAAGAAGCTTTCCAAAATTAAAAATGGTGCTTAGAAGCATAATTCAATCATTGGAGACAAATACCGTTGTTGTTTTCCTTGAAGAGTTAAGTTCACTTTTTCAACTTTTGGGAAGATATCTGTCAAATACCAAAGTCTGGATAACTATACTGCAATTTATCAGTGATTCGAGCAAAAACAACGTTACCATGTACAATAGTGGCTTAGTTCCATTGGCAACTCAATAATAGCACAAATATCTTTACCCAAGACAGCCATTATACTTCAAAATGCTGCAAAAATAGGTACTTCTAATTTCATGACACAAAATATTATAAAGGACATTGCACTCAAAGGTTGAGACTTAATAAAACTAGTAATTCTACTCCTTCATCCAGGGCATTCATAAATGAAACTGGCATTTTTCTTTTTTTCTGACAGCATATAATGAAGAAAACATTAATGCTAATTCAAATTTGTACCTTGATTCATGCTAAACCACCAATAGTTTTCCCACCACTGCTTTTGCACCATCAATGAAACTAAGTGAAAAGGGTAAATAATGCCTTAGCATTCTTAAAACACAGTTTGGACAGTCAAAAACTTATTAAAAAGATCTTGGGGATGCTCAGTGTTCTGCAAACGATAGTTAGAAAACTGGTGCCTAAACCATCTCTATTTCAAAGTTAAGGCAACTGAGACATTAAGTAATGTACATAATGACAAACAGTAAAAACACAACAGGAGAAATTCAAACCTAGGAATTCTAACCCAAAGTCCTGGTCTTTGAGGACTGCAGCACTGCTTAAGACATATTGCTGCCAATATTATCACGAAGTTATTTTTACTGACATTGTACATTGGCCCTTTCTTTGCCCTCTGATATTATAATATACACTCATTCATCAAGTATTTAGATTGCTTCTACTATGAGCCAGGGACTGAGCCCCATGATGGGGATGCCAAAATGAATAAGATATTGTCCTCACTTTCAAGGATTTCAACATTGACTGGCAAGATAAATGAATAAACAACTACCTGTAATGCAGTGTGATAAATGCTGTAATAGTACTCTGTCCAACATATTTTGGAGGCACAGAAGAGACAGTGATCAATTCTGTCCAAAGAAGGAAGATTGGGGTTTAACAGACAAATTACGTTTGAGTCAGACTTGAAGGACAAATACATCTAATCTCTTTATTCACAGAATAGTCCTTCACATACTTGAATACAGCTATTGTGTGTTCTGCATAAGTTTTTACTACTTTGAATTAAGTATTTCCATTGCTTGAAGAATGTATTATGAGGATAAATATAGGAAACAAATCCCCAAATTATGGGATATGTCTTCTGAAAATACATGTCTATCATTCTTTTGCAAATATATTTTTACATTTGTTAACATCAACCTGTAATTAATCATGAGACCCCACTGATTTTGGCTAATATCTGAATAGCTTAAGCCAAACCACAGTTGGGACAAATACACAAACAGACTATTCAGAATGCTGCAGCCAGACTTTTCCAGTTAGCTTTCCTCTAAGCCAGAGGTCAGGAAACTTTTTCTGTAAAGAAACAGACAGCAAATATTCTATGCTCTGTAGGCCAGATGATCTCTGATATAACTATTCAGCTCTCCCTTACAATGTAAATGAATGGGTATGGCAGAATTCAATAAAACTTTATTTATGGAACAGGCAGTGGACCACATTTCATTCAGGAGAACTGTAGGAGACTTGGAATCAAGAGAAGCAGCTTTAAATTTGACCTCACTACTAACCAGCTAAGTGATCTTAGGCAAATTGCTTTATTCTGGCCCATGTTTCTTGTATCATTTCAAGGATCTTTAGATTATATGATCACTCTTAAATTCTGAAAAATTGCCTCAAAGAAACTGTTGTACCCACAGTATTTTTAATCCATTTCATCATGGAATAAACAGTGTGATTTTTGGTAATATTAATAGAAATGTTTACCTCAAATGAAAAGAGGGCAGGTCTACTTCACTCTGTAAAGTTCAACTATGAATAAAATAGTAACAAAATTGTGCAGGAGAAAGCAACTAGGGACCTAAAGACTTTGGAAACTTTAGCAAATCAAGTATATTTGAAAGAACTGTATTAAAGAGTAGAAAGCAGAAACATAGTGGACATGATATGCTTCAAATACTTTGTTGTTGTTTAAGTCACTAAGTTGTGTCCGACTCGTTTGCGACTGCATAGACCATAGCCTGCCAGACTCTTCTGTCCGTGGGATTTCCCAGGCAAGAATACTGGAGTGGGTTGCCATTTCCTTCTCCAGGGGATCTTCCCAAACCAGGAACTGGACCTGCACTTTCTATATTGCAGAAGGATACTTTATCATTGAGCCACCTGGGAAGCCCCTCAAATACTTAGAATCAAACAAAGATTAGAACTTAAAATATCCTAGGTCTGAATAATATTTCTGAGTTCTTGGATCTGACCAATTTTAAGTGCTGTGTCTTCTGAACCTTTGTAATATCTTAAGTCTGTAAAATTATTGCTCATAATAATGTTAAATTANAGAATCAAAAAAAGATTAGAACTTAAAATATCCTAGGTCTGAATAATATTTCTGAGTTCTTGGATCTGACCAATTTTAAGTGCTGTGTCTTCTGAACCTTTGTAATATCTTAAGTCTGTAAAATTATTGCTCATAATAATGTTAAATTAACATCACTAACCTCTTATATTTGTATAGCCATTTAGTTTCTATAGCTTTGTGTAGCAGATCATTTGAACTTCCTGGCCCTATGAGATTGGCAAAGGTAAATATAGTCTTTTTAGAAAAAGGAAGCCCAAATTCTAAAGGATTGTTCTCCACCTAGAGATTCTTGACATATGTTATAAAAAGTGGAGGGACTAAAGCTAAGCTCTCAGATCAGCTTTGAAAATATATACTAAACACTAAAAACAGACACTCACAAATATTTTGTAAAGCATCACCTCCTTTTTTATTCTAGGAGGAAGGAGAACTTGGGGGAGTGGGATTTAGCTTACCAGCATCAAACCACTGTAAACTTCGAAATAGTTGCCAAGGGTTTCACTTTAGCTTTTAGTGTTCAATTTACCTGTTTTTTCTAAGTGCTTCAAGCAAATGTAAATGCTTTATGACTACAGCTCATAAAATGTACAAGGGGGAGGAGGGGTGTCCTATATTAAAACAACCTTGACTAGGAAGGATTCTAAAAGCAAAGAATATTCCTTTCAATTTGATTGGCTTCATAGATAAAAGCCATATTCTTATAAAAATAAAATACAAGCAGCTGTGAATAATTCAAATCACTAAATAGCATGAATGGATTAATATTTTAATGATATACTTGCCTTTAATCCAGACACAGCTTTGAACATATTAAATTTGGTTTTAGAACGAAATCCTCAAAATTCTGAGTTTTTCTTAATATGTATAATTAAATTCATCTTTGAAGGCTCCTGAAGGTTGTAGAGGGCAGAAGAAATGTATTTTTATTCAAATAAGCCCATCTGTGGGAGGCCTCCACAGTTCCCTACACAGAAAACCACAAAGAGCTGAGAAAGCAGCAGCAGTTTGAAGCTCAGTTATGCAAAGAGAAAGACTATCACGGATCAGGAAGTTCCTCTCAATCAGCTTGTTTCCTGGACTTCGAGGATACCAAGAGGAGAGCAGCACCAGGCAAGTCACATGTGTGCCTGGTGCTCCTCCCTTTCACTCACCCTTCAACTGTTCATAGATGAAATCAGATTGCTTATCACTAACACCCCAGGTTACCTTCTAAGGAAAAAAAAAAAGTAAGAAAAGAATAATTTGTGGAATCCTTGGAAAGGAGAAAGGTACATTCCACTCTTGCGTGGAGCAAGTTGGAGGATTCCATGGATGGACCGTGTGCATGCGTGTCAAATGACTTGCAGCAATAGGCAGTGAAACTGCTCCACTTTTTCTTGCAGGCTGCCTCCTCCTGGAAGCTCAAGTTCTCCTAAGACTGTGGCTGGGAGCAGTGGTATGAAGCACAATGGTTGCATCTTATGTGGGAACTGGTTTCTAAAATCAGTCTATTAGGCAAAAAAAGACAAAGCCTAAAATCAATATACCCTTGAAAAACTCTTGTATTTTCCTTGAAGTACATTAGGTATGGCTTTGGATACATAATCCACTAATTACGCATATATATAATGTACTGGATATGATACAATTTATAAGCCAGAAGTCCATCTTGTAGCAGCCTCAAAAAAGCCTTTCAAAAATTTAAAGATTAGAATCAGTCTTGTGAGAAACTAATACCATCAGACATGCAAGAAGCCACTCAGAGGTCACATCTCCCTAAAAGGAATGGAGGCAAATTATCCCTACTTGGTAATGTTAGACGTCCTTCTCTCCTCTTTCTGTTTTCATTCTCTCTCTTTCTGCATTCAGCCATCTCTCTTCCTGACTAGGTATAGGACTTCAAGTCATCCTGGGCACTAAGGCACTCCTAGGCATTCGGAGTTTTATTTGTGCCGGTTCTTTATTGTTGCTATAACCAATTACACAAACTTAAAACAATTAGACCACATGCAGGCTTGAAACAACACAGATCTATTACCTGACAGGTCTGTAGGGGTGGGACCCGCTGCTCTAGGTTCTCTGCTCTGGGTTTCCCAGGGTTGAAATCAAGGTGTCCACTGTTTCTGGGGGAGAATCCACTTGAAAGCTCGCTCAGGTTGCTGACTGAATTTACTTCCATGCAGCCACAGGACTGAGGTCCTACTTCCTCACTGGCTGTGGGGCAGGAGTCNCTCTGGGTTTCCCAGGGTTGAAATCAAGGTGTCCACTGTTTCTGGGGGAGAATCCACTTGAAAGCTCGCTCAGGTTGCTGACTGAATTTACTTCCATGCAGCCACAGGACTGAGGTCCTACTTCCTCACTGGCTGTGGGGCAGGAGTCATTCTTAGCTTCTAAAGGTCACACATTGGCCCCAGCCATTTCTCCATATTTAAAGCCAGAGGCAATGGATTGATTCAGTCTCTTGTTCCAAATCTCTCAACCTCTCCCCCTCTGGCTTCTCACTTCTCCGCTTCCTTCTTAAACTGCATCTGACTGACTCTCTTGGCCTTTTTCCTGTGATTCTCAAGGTGCATGTGATTAAACTGAACCCACCTGGAAAAACGCAAGTTCCTTGCCCTCTTTTAAGACCAATTGATGATTAACCTTAACTATCTATAAAGTCCTTCTATAGCAGTTCCTAGGTGAGGGTTTGATTGAAAAATGTCCTCTTGAGAAGATACCTTTATTATTCTGCCTATACAATGTAATAACAGATTTCTGACCTCTCAAACACATTCCTTACAAACCCTAAATTATATTACACATTTAGCCAAAAGTCACAGGTGGCCATGTTGGCAATTAAGATTTCACTGCAAAATGAAGAACCAAATGAAAATATATCAAAGAGGACTATTATAAGACATTACAAATATTTGAATAAAACAAAAGAGTTGAAAGAGCAGGTACAAAAATAAACATGCACTAAAGGAAGACTGACAAAAATTCAGGAGGGAAAGAGCTTGCAGAAACTTCATTTGTACTCTAGATATTTGGGGTTAGATATATTGAAGAATGTTCAGCGCTCAGGTGAAAATCCCTAATTGAATCTAAAGATTTCAGCTGGGGTTTGAGATGCTTCCAAACTGACTTGAATTCAAAAGCACTATGTCATTCTGATTTGGGTATTTGCACTGTACTATCTTTATCCTGGCATATTCTTGGGTTTTGCTAAATGACATTTGAGCAGAGTCAGCCATCCTGAAAGTCAGGATTCCTAAGAGTTAACATGTCAGTTGGGCTTCCCAAGTGGCTCAGTGGTAAAGAATCCACCTGTCAATATAGTAGACATGGTTTGATCCCTGGGTAGGGAAGATTCCCTGGAGAAAGGAATGGCAACCCACTCCAGTATTCTTGCCTGGGAAATCTCACAGACAGAGGAGCCTAGCAGGCTACAGTCCATGACACCACAAAAGAGTCAGACGTGATTTAGTGACTAAACAACAACAACAACTTTTTCTAGGCCCAAAGGTCAGAGTTTTCACTGCTCTCGTCAGCTGACAAGCCAGCCTCCCTTAATTCTTTCATAGTCTAAAAGGGGGACTGCGGGTGGAATGTTTGGTAGCTTCTCTGTCACTTTATCTGATCTGGAAGCCAAGGGTTGGCTTAGAGGATTGTGAAATCCAAGCGTGCTCTGAACATCCCTACATCCACCCACAGCTGAGTTTATCTCATGTGACCTGCCGGTGAACCTTGGACAGGCATTTCACGGGTATTTGACACTGACGAGGTGAACAGGTCCCCTTCCCCCACAAAAGTACCATAAAGCAATTTAGAATTTTTCATAGGAATTCTAGAGACCAAAAATGACTGAGTAATTAGAAAATGGGGGAGAGAGCAAGTTTATTCTCACCATTTAAAGGACATAACCGATTATGATACAAAATGACTTTTTGACCTGAGAAGCTGACTTTGGTAACAGGTCAGTAAGAAAAAGGATTAGATGTGTTTTCTCTGCTTCTTCCAGTGCATTTTCTGATGTGTTTTCCTCTGGAAACTCTACAGATGATGCATAATGCCCAGCTCCTCCCCATCATTCCTTATTGAGTATACAAGAGGTAATTAATAAACCTTGAATGGCGCTGCTCTTACTTAACTGAAAGGTCATAGAAAAATTTTCACATTGGAACTCAAAATCATAGGAGATATTCACTCCAAAACAAAGGAAAGTGGATCTCTTGGAAGAACTCTAATCATTAAATCAAAGTATCCTTAATTAAGTATGCCCTTCCACCTACGGGCATTGTTACACCATTTGATGGCATGTCTGATTTCCAGAGGATTCATAGTATATTCATAAGGTAAAACATAACATTAAATCTTCAGCTTTTTCAGAAGTTTAGTATCAGAAAGACCTTTTATGGCAATGGGGTTTCCCTGGTGGCTCGGACAGTAAATGCAGGGGATGCCAGCAATGCAAGGACCAGGGATCAGTTCCTGGGTAGGGAAGATCCCCTGGAGAAGGGAATGGCTACCTGCTCCAGGATTCTTGCCTAGAGTCCCATGGACAGAAGAGGTTGGCTACAGTCCATGCGGGGGCAAAGAGTCAGACACACTTTATAGTAATGGCCATTTCTGTGCTCTTTTAATAAAATATTTACACTATCCATTTATTTTATATTACAGAATGCCAAATAGACATACATGATGTTTCTTCTGTATTTCAATTCTAGCTCAGGAGTTATTATTAATTGATATCTATCCCTACCCCCATCTCTGGTATTATCTGGACAGCAAAGACTCTGGTTTGGTTTGGTTTTAGTTTGAATTTCTTCGGATGGGGCAAACACAAGCTGTACCATTCTCCATGGTTCACACCAAGCCTCATCCTCCTTTACCTATTGGCCTGTGCACTGCAGCCCCTGAGATGAAAGCTCACAAATGAAAGCTCTCTTCAGTTCAACACAGAGAACTAGGTAAACCAAAATATCTTCTTTTTTTTTTTTTCCTCTAGTTTTCAATAACTTGAGTTAGGTTTAGTGCTCATCTATATTACTAAACTCATTTGAAGTTGATTCTAACTTTTCCTCCTTATAATTTCATTGCTGGTTCTGAGTTTATTTTGAATTTCTTAGCTTTTTACTGCAATTTATAGTTTTAAGTCTTTATCATAAACAATAAATCTTAATATTTTATAAATAGGATCTTCCACACAAACATATCAGATATAGTTGCCTCTGTAGTACACTCAATTTATTAAAGCCCTTTTCCAGCCTAGAAACAGCCACCAGACATAAATCAGGCCTTATCTGCCATATTAACACAAAGAAGTTAACAAGGACTTAAGCAAAGATACACATTACATACTTAAGGGGATGAGAACATGCCACTCCAAAACATTCTGAGTTGGCTATTGAGTATTTTGAGCTGAAGACACTTAAAAGATAGCAGATGTAGGAAGGGGTCTCCAACCTCTTCCTTACACTTAAAAGCAGATCATAAAATTTCCCACGGGAGAGATGAACTCCCTGTACCAGAAGGAGAACATTCTTCTCACTGGAAACTGGGAACCTAGAAATGGATGTATAGAAACAAATCAACTAAAATAACCCTTGTCTTCCATTAGTTTCCCCCATATATTTCATAATCATATTCCCACAATTACTGCCCCTATCTGAAACTCCTTTGTCTTGTAATTTCTCCACAAATTTATTATTTGTTTAAAAATATATATATAAATTCTCAGTCCTAATTGCTTATTCGAGCCTCCCTTTTTCTTATAAGGAACCTCATGTGCCCATAAAGTATTTAAATGTTTTTCTCATTCATCTATCTTGCTGCTGCTGCTGCTGCTAAGTCACTTCAGTCGTGTCCGACTCTGTGTGACCCCATAGACGGCAGCCCACCAGGCTCCCTGTCCCTGGGATTCTCCAGGCAAGAACACTGGAGTGGGTTGCCATTTCCTTCTCCAATGCAAGAAAGTGAAAAGTGAAAGGGAAGTCACTCAGTCGTGTCCGACTCTTCGTGACCCCATGGACCGCAGCCTACCAGGCTCCCCTGTCCATGGGATTTTCCAGGCAAGAGTACTGGAGTGGGGTGCCATCGCCTTCTCCAATTCATCTATCTTATATCAGTTTAATTCTCAGGCCCAGCCACAGAATCTAAGAGCATAGAAGAAGGATTGTCCTCCCTGACCATGCATATACAAAGTAGCACAAATCAGTTTTGCAAGGATGTGTCTAATTGTTCTAGCAACTGATCATCAGAGAGACCAGTGACAAAACAGCACCTAGTCACAGGAAGGAAGAAAGTTTTGCCTTCTTCCTTACTTCCAACTGTGTCAACATTATTGGAACAAAGAACTAAATTTTTATGTTTACAGCTTTTGTAGTTTAGTATTTATTATATAATAAGAAACATATCACTGAATTCCAGTCAGGTTGAAGAGAAACTTACAGCATGTGACAGCAGAGATTATGAAAATAGTCTAGGGTTGGGCTTGCTTCCTGCTATAGAGAATTGTACAGATTAATAAAAACTTAACAGAAAGCAATAAAAGAACTGATCACAGTCAGCAATGGTGAGCCTCTCAGAGATCCTGACTTTGGGAAGCAAAGCAGAACATCGTTCCGTGACACAGGTGCTTTTTGCATCTGCCAGAAGCCCATTCTTTTACCATGTAACCAGTCAGCCTCAGAAGAAGAGATGAGACATAAACACTGAGAGTGCAGGGGTGGCTTCAGTGAAAGCATTCATCTGGAAATTTCTTCCTGATTATGTACCAGTCATATCAGTGCCATGTGGGATCCTAATGTCACTGTATGAGTACCCCCAAGAAAGAATAATTATGTAAAATAGATAACTAACTCACCTCTAGTGCTCAGAGCAGGAAAAGCATTTGCTTCACCAAAGAAATAAAACATAACAAAAAAGAAAACAAATCCTTACTGCTAAAGTATCCAAAAAAAAAATATAGCCAAGGGACCCATCTTAGTAATGATGAGAGAGAACTTCTCTGCATGGGAGTAGTATGACTCTATTATTGTGTGCTGATGAACAAATGCATTTATTATGTGAGACCAAAGATCTGACCTATCAACCAAATATGGGACATGACAGTACTTTTTACAATTTTTGTCCTCAAAAATCTCAGATTAGCAAAGAAAGACTCTTCGAAAAACTGTCAAGAAGTCTTTGCAAACATCTATAGAGCCTAGGACCAAGGAAAACCAGAAAGTAGAGAATAGGACCAGGGGTAGCAGAGCCAGGAAAAAGAAGTTAGTTGGTTGTAAGTGTCAGTTTATTTCCCTGACATGTTTTCCTTTGTTCCCCAAAGAGAGTTCTAAGCTAAACTTAGTAGCTATATTTCTGTTCCTAAATCTTTTTTCTTTCTCGGTGAATTTAACTGGGCAGAAATAAGATCTATCATCATTGCATATATGAAACTATATTCAATAAATGCTAAATAATAAAAGATTTTAAACCTCTTTATTATCCTTTGTATTATTCTCAGTGTCTGTTTTTTCTTATTCTTCTCATTTAACAAATCTTTCTTCAAATGTATCACATTAGGGAGCTGCTGTCTACCCTGATGGGTCATTGACTTTGTAGAGCATGGCATATGCGGAATTGAACATTGTAATTACATTTAGACCCAGGGCAACACCCAATTGTTCACTCTTATTTGTAGCTGGAAGCACCTACAAATGACATGTTTTAATGAATTACAGATCCTGTGGTGAGTTAATAGGATAACAAATCTCAGTCAGTATTACATCAGTTGGGGTGGGGAGAAGCTGATCTCTTTGTAAACATATAACCTGGCAGAAACAGTTAAGAAATGATAAGGCTGAGTTAATATTAGTCCTTGTATTCTCACTGCTGTGTTAACCTACTCAGTTGGGTAGGCTGGCTGTTTCCCAGAATTTCTCTGAGGGTAAGACCTGAATTTACAAATATTGTTGTAATTAGGAGAAGAGGTGTGTGAATGTGTGAAAGTCACTCAGTTGTGTTCAACACTTTGAGACCCTAAGGACTGTAGCCCATCAGGCTCCTCTGTCCATGGGGATTCTCCAGGCAAGAATGCTGGAGTGGGTTTCCATTTCCTTCTCCAGAGGATCTTCCCAACCCAGGGATTGGACCCAGGTCTCCCACATTGCAGGGGAATTCTTTACAATCTGAGCTATCAGGGAAGATCTCCCACATTGCAGGCAGATTCTTTACCAACCGAGGAAGATGTACTGCCCTTGCACTTCAGGTGGCTGGTATGGAAGAATGAAACACAAAGCATTAATGAGATTCTATTTTATTTTTGGGCTACCGTGGACCTCAGTGGTAAAAAGTCTGCCTGCTAATCCAGAAGACTCAGGTTCAGTCCCTGGGTTGGGAAGATAATCCTGGTGAAGGAAATGGCAATCCACTCTAGTTTTCTTGTCTGGGAAACCCCATGGGCAGACGAGCCTGGTAGGTTACAATCTGTAAGTCACAAAAGAGATGGACATGACTTAGCAACTAAATAATAACAATTTTATTTCTATCCATCAAATTGAAAAATGGAAAAGATGGATAATATCCAGTACTAGTAAGGATGCCTAGGAATGCAATGGAACTCATTCACTGCTACTGGCCATGTTTAGAGCTATCACCTTTCTGGAAAGTAACATGGTAATGGAATCTTTCTGACCGAGGAATCAAATCCCTGGCTCCTGCATTGCAAGCAGACTCTACCATCTAAGCCACCAAGGAAGCCCTAACATACGTTACAACTTAAAGGTAAAGGTACCTTTTGAATCAGCAATCTAAGGTTGGGGGATTTTTTTTCATACACATTTGAAAGAGCATACATAAGGATTTCTGTACAAAGTCATTTACTATAGTATTGTCAGTAGTGGTACAAGACTGGAAGTAACCTGAATGTTGATCAATAGAGGAATGATTAAAGAAAACATGTGACTTCCATATTATTGAATATTATACAAATATTAAAAAGAATGGATTGCATCTATAAGTATTGACATCAGGGGAAGAATGCATGCAATACATTATACAAAAAGAAACAAGTGACAGAATATATGTATAGTATCATTCCAGTTTAGGAAAAGGAGAGAGGAAAAAAAAGAGGGATAAAGAAGAGTGAAGTAGGCATGGGGTAGGGGAAGAGAAAAAATGAAACAGGAAAGTTAAGGGAAAAAGCAAAACTGTGTTTCTGTGAGTGCTTATCTATCTTTATAAGAGCATGGAAAAGGAATACTATGCTGCGGATAGCTATCTAACAATGGTTATGTTAGGTAAGCATCTGAAAGCAGAGTTCCAAAGAATAGCAAGGAGAGATGAGAAAGCCTTCCTCAGCGGTCAATGCAAAGAAATAGAGGAAAACAACAGAATGGGAAAGACTAGAGATCTCTTCAAGAAAATTAGAGATACCAAAGGAACATTTCATGCAAAGATGGGCTCGATAAAGGACAGAAATGGTATGGACCTAACGGAAGCAGAAGGTATTTANAGGGGACGACAGAGGATGAGATGGCTGGATGGCATCACCGACTTGATAGACATGAGTCTGAGTGAACTCTGGGAGTAGGTGATGGACAAGGAGGCCTGGCGTGCTGTGATTCATGGAGTTGCAAAGAGTCAGACACCACTGAGCGACTGAAGTGAACTGAACTGAACTGAAGGGTTATATTTGATGCATGTATATCTGACACATGGTTAATTGTTGTTGACCCCACCATTGTTTAGAAACAGCAAGACAATCCAAAGAAGACAGGGTAATGTAGAACATGTAGGGACCTCCAACCACTTGGTGGGAAGGAACTAACTTTTAGTTGGAGGAAGTTTTAAGATAACTGAAGTGGAATTCAGGTTCAGTCAGAAGTTATTTGAGCCTTTAATCTTATCTTCCTAAAGAATCTTTCAGCCTGCCTTCCTAGTAAATGTATATTTATTTATAGCTGATATGTATATTCTACTATTAATCAACATTTTGACAATTTTTGATGAAAATAAATAGAAGTAGGTATACATATATTTTTTCTTAATCATCCCAATGGATCATTCTTTATGTTTCTTGTAAATTGTATACTCTTTAGAATCTATGGCTTTACTGGTCCTAATGATTTATTTATTAAATGCTTTTATGAGTTCCATTAAAAACACTGAGGGGCTTCTCTGATGGCTCAGAAAGTAAAGAATCCACTTGCAATGCAGGAGACACAGCAGATGCAGGTTCAATCCCTGGGTCAGGCAGGTCCCCCGGAGAAGGAAATGGCAGCCCACTCCAGTATTCTTGCCTGGGAAATCCCATGACAGAGGAGCCTACAGTCCATGGGGTGGCAAAAGAGTCAGACATGACTGAGCAACTAAGCACAGCACACAGCACAGAAAAAATTGAACAGCTAGTTTATTTGAGTCAGAAAAAAATCAAAAGGAGAAATCCCTGTCATCAATTAATGTAGCCTTAAATGTTTTAAGATCTAGTGATTTTACTTCCCACAGTACTCTAGGTCTATTAGATGTCCTTATCAATATGACTGATTTAACAACACAATCAATGTCACATGAATTCTTCAACAATTCATTTCAGTGTTATTATCTGTCCCTTAAATCCCTTGATTTAAGCCACTTTAACATACAAACATACAAATTTAAACAGAAGATAGATTAGGAGACTTTGATTCACATATAAAGGGATTATCTTATTCAGTGAGAAACAGATCTTGGAATATCTTTAAGTAACTAAGTCCATTAGTTATTTTGCAAAATTATGCTATTTATAGATAGACATCAGCAGAAATATCAAGTGAACAAAGTGATATTCATTAGAGAACTTGTAAACAATACTTAACCAATTGAAACAAACAAATAAAAAAAGGCCTATTAGACTAATCCAGATTGTGGTAAAAGGTGTATAGATTTACCAAAAATCGGTACTTACGACAGAAAAGATCAGTCCTTAAAGCATAGGTGGGGTGTGGCTCCCTGAACTGCTGCCTTCTCTCACAGCTCTCCTTCTACCCAAGTACTCAAACATATATACCCCTAGATTAATGATTTGAGAGAGTTCAGTGAAGTTCAAGCCCCAGAATTTAGCAAACACGTTTTAGTGTTGAAACATTTAAAGACTTCACCATTGTTCCTCATTGTTCCACTCATCAATTGAACATCTACTAAGATAGATATTCCCTGTTGGCACACAGCCCTCCTTCCCTTGCTTCCATTCATTCTCTTCCTTTCTCCATCTTTCTCTGTGCCGCTAGATGCAGTCTTTGATGGAGTATATTGATAGGCTTCTCTAGTCCCTGGCTGTTTGGGGGGTTTAGCCAGTAACAGGCCAATGAAAAGCATTGTGAAGGCATCAGAGAATGAGGCTGTCTTTCTGCTGGGCTTCAGTTTTGCAGTAGCCTGAAGTCCTCTAAGGGCCACAGCACTTGCCAGCAGTTCTCTCTTAGAGCAAGAAGCTCAGCTACAGCCCTGTCAGATCCTGGGACCCTTTCCACAGTTCTGACCCTCAGGCCTGGGAGTGGTAATAGCTCTCCACTATTGCTTTGTTGTCCTCTACCCCATACCCCTGCTCACATTTTTATAAATAGTCCCCTCACTAAACACTCCTCAGTTACACCAACGAAATGTGCCATCTCTTTCATTATGGGATATTGACCCATACTTTGACATATTAAGAATCTACTAAGAGTGCTGTTAACACATAGAAATAAACTATAAATTGTTTCTGCTCTCAAACAGTTTATAGTTTTTGAGAGTACTATCTGATATTATTAGTTAAGGTTTGCTTAGAGGTGAGAAGGTAAGTGTGTTGTCACATTAATGCAGGGGAAAAAGAACGGTAGAACATTCCATGAAATGATCTATTATTTAAATGCTATCTTGAAATAATTTAAATTTACATATGACAGAATGAAACCTATTCAGAAACATTATATCAAGACTTTAAAAAATGTCTATCTTTTTATAATTTGTGTACATGCAATGTGATATTTGTAAAAGCAATGAAAAATTATCTACCTTTGCCCCAATGGATAATTTCATACACATACTTATGAAAAAACTTATTGTTTATTTTCTGTGTACTATTTTTTTTTTAAACTTTTGTATACAAGCCCGCACACTAAAATTTCTCTCAGAGACTATTTAAAACTATCTGGTATTAATGGAACTGTTAATTACACATTTTAGCAATCTGGTGGGGATAAACTCAATTTTGGTAATATTTAATTATAATAAACAATTGGCTGGGTTCTAGCAGTGAGAAGGCACTAAGTGTTCAAGCAAAAAAGATACTATTTAATGCCATTTATTTAATTCAGTGGGTCATTAAATAAAATAGAAAAAAGTAGCACCTCTACATGTATAGTTAGCTTTAGACTTTAAAGCCTTGGATTTGAATATCCATGTCAGAAGGATTAACAAGAGTATAATACATGCTTCTCAACAGAATAGTTACTTCAAAATTTCAATTGACAGTTATATGTTCTCAATGTATAAACAACAGATGAGATGACTAAAAATAAAAAGAGATAGCTCCTCTCCTTAAAATCCTATCATGGGAAATCTGCATGAAAATTAATGATAGATTACAAAGCAGGATTAGTTCTCTATAGGTATTTATTTTTAGATAACTAGTAAGGCTAATCTAGAATCATTTAGTTTAATTAGACTTTTGACATATATTCCCACATGAATATGTTCCTGCTATTTTATAGCTTCCTGGATTTCTTTCATCATAATAAATTTGTCATTCACACTGCATTTCAAATCAGATTTTACATGACTTCACTAGACATATTATAGAATTAACAAATACTAGAATACTGTTGCTTGAAGTCTTCTTTTAAGAAATGGAGCTTAGGGGGAAATTAATTTATAGGTAAGAGTTACTGAATACAAGTTGGGTTATATCTGGATTGGCAAAGAGAAGGCGCTTCAGCATTTGCAGAAGTAACTAGAATTAATGAGTCATATCTAAGAAAAGAATTAAGATTTCAAAATTTGCCTCTGTCCCAGTGGCCTGGTTTTCAAAATGGTACAAACATAAATATATCTTCGTTAAAATAAACACTAGGTCAGTAAATTTCAAATTCATAAAGTATACTCAACATTTTGAACTCTAGAGTCCCAAGTGATATATTAACAGTGCAGACATACATTAAAGCACTTAGCATGAAAACTGTCCACTGTAAAATGGGGCAGAAACACATTAATATTCTTATGCATCTCAAGTCCAAAAGGATTAGAATTTAGAACATATGTGAGATCAGTTATGCAAAATGGATTCAATAGCTTCTCCAATCATTTTCTCACTATTTTGAGATTTTGTTCCCCCTAAACTTTTGAATCTAATGAACAGGAAGAACAAAAAGGAAATATTTAAATAATTTATCTTTGTTTATTTGGCTGGAATAGCAAAACATGAAACATGCACTGAACATAATTAGCCCCTCTGCACTGTGATTCCAAGTCTCTCTGGATGTGGGGCCAGCTGACCAGATGGTGTGCCTCAGCATAATGCCTTTGAAAAGGAGGCGTGAGTTTCGGGCCACAGGCCACGGGACAACAGAAGCAGATCGTGATGGGCAAGTGACATGTTCAACTAGGAAAGCCTGGGGCTGGCAACTGCTGCTGGGCTCTGAAACCAAAGGGCAAGCCACAGGCCACCCTCCGCATGCCCCTGCTCTGTCTCAGGTTAATTGGGGTTAGAGGGACAGGTGATTTTTAGAGACCAGAGGCACAAAAGAGTGAGGAAGAAGAGGGAAGAAAATTGGTTTCCAAAATATCCATAACTGGTCATGCTGAGAAAAAGATTTGTGGACATTTGCTAAATGGTAAGTCATTCCTCTAAATCACATTGTATACAAAGGGGATTTCTAAAAAAAAAAAAGAAATCTTTTGCTCTTAATTAATGAGACTGATTGGCTACCAGTCTGCCTTATGACTAAGACTGACAGAGTTTAATGGAAGAGATGCTTAATTGCAGAAAAGCAATGGAAGAAATTCATTAGAGAAGTCTTGAAACCTGAAAATTATAGACAAGTCAGGCTACCCAAATGGAAATTGAGCAATTTAAGATGTCTTAATTAGGTTTAAAACCAGAGCTTAGAAAAACTTAATTAGCTCTATCGAATCAGCGAATCAGATAAAAAATTCTAAGATAAAATGCATAGTCATTATTGGATTACTCATGACGATCTGTACAGTGTTGCTCTGGTGATGAGAAAGTCAACTTTTATGAGGAATAACCACAATAACAAAAAGACAGAGGATAGTGAGCATAGAACTTAAATCGTACTGCATTCATTCCTAACCTTGAAGGTTTAAAAGATGATTTAATAACGTCTCCTGCCAAATTATCTTAAAGAAATCCAAAAACGGTATGCAGAGGAGAACTTAATTTCAATTTTGTTGGCAAAATATTAGAAGAAAAAACAAACCAAATGTTCCAATTTATTATTCATTTTAGAGCTATAAATTTACATAAACCTGTGATTAAAGGTGATAATGGTATGCATGTGGAGGGGGCCAGCCAAACAGTTAACAGAATTCTATAATTACTAGACAAGAAGGGGTCATTAGGGTTAAAAATAAAGGGCGACTAGAGGAGTAGAGCAATGTTTATAGTAACTACAGTCCTAAAGCTTGTGGCTCATTCAGTCATGTTTCCTGGGCAAATAAGTCTCAAGCACTACGCTGGGAATGCATCTTAGAACAAAATATACAAGGTCTCTGCCATAGTGGAGACGAAAGACTAGTAAACAGGATAGACTTTAAACAAAATGACAGAGGTGAACATAAATCATGCATTGAAATAAGCATCATAAAATGTATAAAGCACCAAACTGAGATGATACTAGGGAAACGTGATTTGGGGAGGGCCTCAGGGAAGCGGTATCCACACCTAGATCTGGAGTTGGAGGAAGGGCAACAGCTAACAGCTTATTGGTGCCCAGGGAAGACTATCTCCTGCAGAGGGGTCTGGGGCAGCTGAGGACAGTTTCCAGGGAAGTGGGGGGAGGGGAGGAGAGACAGATTGGAAGAGGAGGAAGAGGCAGCAGGCCAGAAAAGATTGTGGATTTCACACCAAGGCTTGGGATCGAAGTGAAGCATGAAGCCTTTGGATGGATTTAAGCAGAAAAGTGACAGGACTAGATTTGCATTTTTAAAAGATTGCTGCCCACACTGCCCACAGAGAGGTCTCTGGATCCTCAGAGCACATTGGTTAGTGCATTCATTTAATATTCATTTGAGAAACATTTTTCAGCATCTATTGTTTGCCAGTTCCCCTGAAGAGATGGGAAATGCAAAGATCAATAAGGCTTAGATTTTGCTTTCCAGAAATATAACAAATTAGTAAATAAATATGATTTATTAGAGGTAAATGTGTATTTAGAGGCATGTACAAAAAATGTTCAGGGAAACAAGGGGAAAGGATACAAAAGTGATAAGCATTGAACTGCATCTTATGGGGGAAGATATTCCAGCTAATAGCAATTGCAAAATAATGGAGGCATATGAGAGTATGGAATGAAATGGAGACAAACAAAGTTCAGCAATGTTGCACTTAGAAAAAACAAAACAAAACAAAAAAAGGATAGGAAAAAGTAAATCTGTGACAAATGGATGGGATCGATTGGGCTGTTTTATGTACTAAGGGATTTGAACTTTATCCTGTGTTCAGTAAGGACATTTGGATGAATTTAAGTCAGACAAAATATTGCATTTTAGAAAGATAATTACAGACCCATGCAAAAGAGTGACTGGAGCAGGAAGATACTAGTAACAGGGAGAAAAGTTAAGAAAATTCTCCAGTAGTTCAGAGGAGAGATGTTATTCAGTTCAGATGAGTTCAGTCACTCAGTCATGTCCGACTCTTTGCAACCCCATGAATCGCAGCACGTCAAGCCTCCCTGTCTATCACAAACTCCCAGAGTTTACTCAAACTCATGTCCATCGACTTGGTGATGCCATCCAGTCATCTCATCCTC
>SJYV01019682.1:418675-460203 GCA_006410875.1 Neotragus pygmaeus
TGCCATTCTCCCAGATCATCCCGCCCTCTCCTACTCCCTCTGAGGCCAAAAGTCCATTCTCTATGTCAGTGTCCTTTGTTGTCTCACATACAGGGTTGTCATTACTATCATTCTAAATTCCATATATATGTGTCAGTATGCTGTATTGGTGTTTTTCTTTCTGGCTTACTTCACTCTGTATAATAGGCTCCAGTTTCATCCATCTCATTATATTACAGGCGGGTATGCAAGAGTAGGTCAGTTCATCAGGTATCTATTTCTTTAGCAACTTAAGATCTTCTTGGCCTCATCTGTCTCTTGTTCCATTTATTATGATACCCAATCTTGCACAGGCACTAAACAAGTTCAGGTGCCATTCAATTGAGTCTTGTTTCATAACCTTGTTACTCATTACATACACAGTACTTCCTACAGCAAGGGCCTCTCCACTGGATCACAAATCAACAAGCATAACAAAACCCTCCTTGGTGCCCAAGTATGTAGAAATACAAGTTTTGCCCTGTGGGTTGAATATTTGTCCAAGGGGATATGAATCAATGGTTACATTCTCCTTTTTCCTTGTAACTTTATAGTTCTAAGATGCTTATTTGACTTATCTTCCTGTAGGACTATCCTGAAAAGCTGAGGCAAAGCTTACATTCAGCAGTTGCCAGCTCACTAATACCTCCTTACATCTGATCTCTGAATTCCCCTAATCAACATCCTTTTCTCTCTCATTCCTGCTACCTGAATGCATACTTCCTAATATAACTTTGTCTCTAGACCCTGCTTTCTAGTACCATCAAGAATACAGTTGGAGCTGCATAGTGATATTTTATCACTGAGTGAGTAAAACAACAGGAAATATAATAGTAGTTAAGTTTCATAGTAAGTCTGAGATTACATTCAGGGATTGACCTTACTATCTTTATTTATATAGTAAGCATGCCCCAGTAAGTTGGGTAATTGCAACCAGGCTTCCACCTTGGATTCCTGAAAACACCATTTTGTAAGTACTGATTGAGGAGTAAGATCAAGTGTCCATTCTGTGGCACATACCAAGCTCAATGATAAACAATGAAATGGAATAGGTCACAGTCTCTGAAGCAAGACAGTTCAGACTGGATAGAGAAATGGACACATCTTTAAATACTTGAAGTTTCCTGATGGTTCAGATGATAAATAATCTGTCTGTAATGCAAGAGACATGGATTCAGTCCCTGGGTTGGGAAGATCTGGAGAAGGGAATAGCTAACCATTCCAGTATTCTTGCCTAAGCCTGGTGGGCTATAGTACCTGGGGTCAGAGCTGGACACAACTAGATGACTAATATTAAGACATATACATGCAAATATAGTGGACATTTATCATCTCATAATTTCTCAGATAAGCATTTTTACTGTAATCATCCTCGACAATTCTATCAGCTGAGCTTCAGTGAGATATCCCTTTTACTTATATAAACCATAGAGCAGTTATTGGAAATACATAAATTAATAATATAAATATTGGGGGTGTATCCCTTACTCACTGATTTGGAATAGTCAGTAAAAATGGGGCCATTCAAAGTACTGGTTCTAAATCCTTGCTGTGATTTAGAACCACTTAGGGAACATTTGCTGTTGCTGCTGATATCATTTAATGTTAGTATTTAAATCAACACAAAACTTTTTTGTGATATAAACAGTTCTGTAAATTTTAACAAATATATATATATATATGTGTATATATATATATATATATATATACACACATACATATACAGGTTTATGAATCCACAACCAAAATTAAGATACAGAACAATTCATCGCCACAAAAAATCTTTCATGGTTACCCCGTCATTAAACTTTAGCAATTATTAGTCTCTAATCTCTCAAANAAAGCTAGTGGAGGTGATGGAATCCCAGTTGAGCTCTTTCAAATCCTGAAAGATGATGCTGTGAAAGAGATGCTGTTACAGACTGAATTTCTTTGTGCCCCCCAATTGATATGCTAAAATCTAATCCCCAATGTTATGGTACTTAGAGGTGCCACTGGGAGGTAATCAGGTCATGAGGGTGGAGCCCCCATGAATAATATTTGTACCCTTATGAGAAGAGGCAAGAGAGTTGAAAAGTTCAATTTCTGCCATGTAAGGACACAAAAAGTCATCAGTCTACAATGTGGAAGAAGGTCTTCATCAAAATCCGACCACACTGGGACCCTTGACCTCAGATTTTCAGCCTTTAGAAATCCAGTAAATACATTTCTGCTGTCTATAAATCAACAAGTCTATGCTAGTTTGTTACAGCAGCCCAAGATGACTAAGACATAACCTCCACAATGGAGTGTGGAAATGCCCTGGATGGATAGAATTGCTCTCTCAATTTCTTCACACTTCTATCTTTGCTTCTCCTGAAACCACCTATGGCCAGGAATTATACTGGAGAGCCACCAGCTTCCATTGCATGTTCACCAAAGACAACATAAGGATCTCTGGAGTCAAGTTGCAATGAAGAGGATTAGAAGAAGAGTCCCAGAAATGGAGGCTAGGGAGCTCTGGGCACAAATTTCCCTACTTTCCCATTTTGTCTAGGAAATTGGGCAGCCTGTGCTTCTACCTCCCAATTCTCAGCAGCTGAAATTGTAAAGTAATGTGTGCCATAATTAGTATTTCAACCTAAAATTCAAGAGAGCAGCTGATTCTGTGCTAGAGAATGCTCAGACCGCTCTCTCACCTTCCTTTCCCCTCTCTTATTCATTGGTCTTATATATTATTTATCTTTATATCTGTCTCCTTAGCACCTAGCACAGTGCTTAGCAAGTAGTACACAATATCAGCTTACTGTTCATTTAGGGCTTCCCAGGGGCACAGTGGTAAAGAATCTGCCTGTCAATGCAGGAAACACAAGAGATGCAGGTTTAATCCCTGGGTCAGGAGGATTCCCTGGAGTAGGAAAGCACTTTTTCTAGTATTCTTGCCTGGAAAATTCCATAGACAGAGGAGCCTGGCAGGCTACAGTCCATGTGGTCACAAATAGTTGGACACCACAGAGCACAGCACCACCACATAATGACAGGAACTGATGAATGATGAGTGACAAATACATATTCATTATGTACTTTTGTTTCAGTCTGAGAACTTTGGAAAGTATCAGGTCCACTCCCCAATGCCCAGAATTAGAATTATTTATGGTGAGACCTGATCATTAGTATTTTTAAAAAGCTCCTAGGTAATTCTTCTCTGTAGCCTATAAACTCCTGTTATGTCACATTCTCAAATATTGCATTTCTATACATTTAATGGGAGAAGGCAATGGCATCCCACTCCAGTACTCTTACCTGGCAAATCCCATGGATGGATGAACCTGGTAGGCTGCAGTCCATGGGGTCGCTTAAGAGACAGGCACGACAGAGCGACTTGTTTCACTTTTCACTTTTCACTTTCATGCATTGGAGAAGGAAATGGCAACCCACTCCAGTGATCTTGCCTGAAGAATCCCAGGGATGGGGAAGCCTGGTAGGCTGCCGTCTATGGGGTTGCACAGAGTTGGACATGACTGAAGCGACTTAGCAGTATACATTTAACAACATGGACACAAAAAATGTTGCTTATCACACAGTCAGAAATATTTGTTGAATTATGCCACTGTTTAAGAATCAAAATACATACATTATAACAAATTAAAATTATAGTATTGTTTCAATAAGATTTAGAAAATTTTAGCCAGCATTCAATAGTTTGTTTAGGAAACAGACTCACAGACATAAACAAACTCATGGTTTACAAATGGGGAAGGGAGGAATAAGGGATAAACTAGGAATTTGAGATTAACATATACACACGATTATACATAAAAATAAATAACCAAATAGGGTCTACTATATATCGCTATATAACTAGTGTACTATATATATTATATGTAGCAAGAGTATGTATACTATATATATACTATTTAACTAAGTTCAGTTCAGTCGCTCAGTCATGTCTAACTCTTTGTGACCCCATGAATTGTAGCAAGCCAGGCCTCCGTAAAATGAAAAAGAATCTAAAAAGAATATACATATAAATATATATACTGAATCATTTTGCTATACATATGAAGCTATTATAATACAACATTGTAAATCAAATATATTTTAATTTTAAAAAGGTTTGTTGTAAAACTTTCAAAAATGTACAGGATGGGTAGGGAGAATATAATATATGCAAAACAACTGACTTCTCCCTGTATTTTTGTACTAGCATTATGTATTTTACTTCATATTTCTTTTAGCCTGATTACAATAAATGTAACACACACTTACTTGAATAAATTTCAGATAATGTAGACTATACCAAGGAAAAAAGTAAAATTTATTCTTTACTGATCACTGTAAAATATTTTAGTATATATGTTTTATAATTTTTTTCTGTAATAGGGCAGTGAATGAGTCTTCTTGTCCCAGAATTAGGGAGCAGGACTGAAAGCTGAGGTTAATGAGATGCTTTGTTCCTACAGGCGTATCACCCCACAGCTGAAAAAGCTGCATACTGCAGGATTTGGACTACAGTTGACCCTTGAACAACCATGTGAACTGCACAGGTGCACTGCATGTGAATTTTTCCACTAAATGCATACTATAGTGCCACATGACCCAAGATGGGCTGACTCTGCAGATGTGGAACCACAGTCAAGGAGGGCCAACCATTAATATAAGTTATGCTAGGATTTTCAACTGAGTTGGGTGTCAGAGCTCCTAACCCACCTCTATCTCCCAAATGTCCAAAGTTCAACTCTACCTGACATTCTGGAAAAGACAAAACTACAGAGATAACTAAAGGGTCTGTGGTTGCCAAGGGTTATGAGGGGAAGAAGGGTGAATATGCAGAGCACAGATCTTCAGGGGAATTAATATATTCTGAATATATCACAGTGGTGTACAGGTGTGCATGCTCAGTGACTCAGTTGTATCTGAATCTTTGTAACCCAATGGACTGTAGCATCTACCAGGTTCCTCTGTCCATAGGATTCTTCAGGCAAGAATACTGGAGTGGATTGCCATTTTCTTCTCAAGGTGATCTTCCAGACCCAAGGACTGAACCCGTGTCTCTTAGATCTCCTTGCATTGGCAGGCATATTCATTACCACTGAGCTACCTAGGAAGCCCATCACAATCGTACAGTCATAATATATACTTGTCAAAATTCATATAAAGCATACCACTAAGAGTGAACCCTAATGTAAACTATTGACTTTGGATGATAAAAATGTGTTCAGCAGAGGAACCAGAGATCAAATTGCCAACATCCACTGGATCATGGAAAAAGCATGAGAGTTCCAGAAAAANTGGACGTGAGTTTGAATGAACTCTGGGAGTTGGTGATGGACAGGGAGGCCTGGCGTGCTGCAATTCATGAGGTCGCAGAGTTGGACATGACTGAGCGACTGAACTGAAGTGAATTAAAGCTGAAAAATAAAATGAAGAGAAATGAAAACTAGAAAACATATTTGCAAGCTTAAACACTACTTTTTCATTGTGTACATAGCTAAACTATCAAAAAGAAAAAGGGAATACACCCCATGAAAAAAATAGAAAAATATAAGAAAAACAACTTACAAAAGGAAAATGACAATAATAATAATGTGAAAAGAAGTTCACTCTCAGAAAACAAATTAAACAGAAACAAGGAAAACAAAAAATATATATATATTCTGTTTAGCTTTTAGATTGATAGCACTTAGGACGTGGATTTGGCCTTCCCTGGTGGGTCAGATGGTAGAGGATCTGCCTATAAGGTAGAAGACCTGGGTTCGATCCCTAGGTTGGGAAGATCCCCTGGAGAAAGAAATGACAACCCATTCCAGTATTCTTACCTGGAGAATTCTGTGAACAGAGGAGCTTGGCAGGCTACAGTCTATGAGGTCTCAAAGATTCAGACACAACTGAGCAACTAACACACACAGGACATTAAGTCTACAAAACAAGATTAAGTTCTGTGATTCCTTAGTAGAATATATTGTATAGCGGGAAAATTAGTAATATTTGTCAATAGACTGCAAAATTTAAAATGTACATGTGTGATCATTTTGAGATTCCAATTCTATAACTTATGTTAAGAATATAATTTGGCAAGTACACATGAATTAATTTAGGTAGATGATTTTTATAGGAAAATTCATGACAGTAAGAAAAATATTCAACATCTCTTGTAAGCCACTTCAGATTTACTGAGTCCAAGGTAGAAGTGGCAGTACTCAAGCACACAAATGATGCACAAAGGAAAGCATGTCCCACAAGGAGACTGAACAACGGGAAATGGGAGTCAGCAGATAAATTACTCTCCCTTCCTTCCTTGTCCTGAGACAATGTTTATGTCACCTCTTAGAATATGGTTCTGCAAGACTGAACAATCAATTGTGCTGTATACTGAGCATTGGGCAACTCAATAAATCATCCTCACTTTGTGTCTCCAGCCATCCTGTCTCACTCTCTTTTCTCTCTCACTAACCCCCTAGGACTGGACAAACCCATAATGTTATGGCACACAAGCCTTTGCCTTACTCATCACTATCTTAGTAATCCTAAGCTAAAGGAAAGTGGAAATTCTCAGTGTCCATCAACAAGAATTTAAATTATGCACAGGTTAAATAGGATGAGATATCTTCAGTTGTATTGATATACAACTTGTATTGATTATATTGAGTCCCAGTTGTATTGATATTTAAAAAAGTGTCCCAGCAATATTTCCAGTCTCACGTTTTCTTCCAGAATCTTACCATTCTCTTATTAAGAGTTGGTGTCTACTTCTTCTAACCTTGAACTCACTTAGGCCCTTGTGAATGATTGACCAATGAAACCCATCAAGAGTGACACAGCATGGCTTCTGAAGCTATGATATTCAAGATGATACAGCTTCCACCTGATTCTGTCTGTCTCCAGATAACTGCCTTTTGAACACAGTGACCACTTTGGAAGGAAACTAAGTCAGGTAATGTGAAAGGAATGAGATTTAACCTTATTTGCTATTAAAGATTCCTAGACTGCCACAGTTGGAGAAGGCAATGGCACCCCACTCCAGTACTCTTGCCTGGAAAATCCCATGGACGGAGGAGCCTGGTAGGCTGCAGTCCATGGGGTCGCGAAGAGTCAGACATGACAAAGCGACTATACTTTGGCTTTTTACTTTCATGCATTGGAGAAGGAAATGGCAACCCACTCCAGTATTGTTTCCTGGAGAATCCCAGGGATCGGGGAGCCTGGTGGGCTGCCATCTATGGGATCCCACAGAGTCAGACATGACTGAAGTGACTTAGCAGCAGCAGCAGCAGACTGCCACAGTGTGTATGTATGTAGTATGCACATTCATATATATATATAACATTTTGCATTTTCTTTTCCTTTCTCTCACTCTCACACACACACGGCAGAAAACATGAGGGCTGAGGATCAGAAACAAAGACAGCTTATTAGTCACAGTAGAAGCAGCAACTAGAGCAATACCTTGCTTGAGTTTCCCAGCCCCAATCCCTGCAGGGCGACATAGTGGCAGCCATCCATAATGAATCCATGCAGTGGGGTGCATTATAGAAGAAGCATCCCCACACTAGGAAACTCTGATATAACAGAGGGCTGCTGGTGATGTCCAGTCTTCCCTTAAGAAGAGACAGACTTTATTTTGGTTCTGGATATGTACATCTTCTGGGGAAAGGAAGGACAGGATTTTATCTTTACCACCTTGGACTGGGAGGAAGATGTCCCTCAGTTTTACTATCCATGAAAATCTCCTTATAAAAACATTCTTAAATTGGCTGTAATTGCCTGTGTTCAGAAGAATTGGACCATGTAGAAACATGAAATATTCATGGGGAAATGTCTCCCAATAGAAACCCAGGCCACATGGGGACCACAAGTAGAAAACATTCCAAAGGATGGGCCCAGCCAAAAGCCAGCATCAAGTGCCAGATACTTGAGTGAACAAGTTTCCCCATGATTCCAGCCCCCAGACTTTGATCCATCCCAGATGACACCAAGTGGAATGGAGACGGGCTGTCCCCATTGAGCCTGCCCAAGACTGGAGATGCTGCTGTTGTTTTCAGTCATTAAATTTTGAGATGGCTTCTTACGCAGCAATAGATTATGGAGCAAACAGGGGGAAATGTCTGTGAAAAATTTAATTATACAAGTGGTCATAGAGCAAAATTGTAACTTGATTTCATTTGAAAATACATTTCTGAGTACATATACAAATATAGACATAGAAATAGGAAGACAACAAATACAAACATATGCAAACACAAAAACATTATGGTGATAAACCAAAATGGTTCATTCTGGTGGAACTTGAAATTTCTATTTTATACCTATATGTATCAGTTGATTTGTTTTTAAAAAGATTTACACAACTTCCCTGCTAAAGNCAGTCATTAAATTTTGAGATGGCTTCTTACGCAGCAATAGATTATGGAGCAAACAGGGGGAAATGTCTGTGAAAAATTTAATTATACAAGTGGTCATAGAGCAAAATTGTAACTTGATTTCATTTGAAAATACATTTCTGAGTACATATACAAATATAGACATAGAAATAGGAAGACAACAAACACAAACATATGCAAACACAAAAACATTATGGTGATAAACCAAAATGGTTCATTCTGGTGGAACTTGAAATTTCTATTTTATACCTATATGTATCAGTTGATTTGTTTTTAAAAAGATTTACACAACTTCCCTGCTAAAGCGTCTGCCTACAATGAGGGAGACCCAGGTTCAATCCCTGGGTTGGGAAGATCTCCTGGAGAAGGAAATAGCAACCCACTCCAGTATTCTTGCATGGAAAATCCTATGGATGGAGGAGCCTGGTAGGCTACAGTCCATGGGGTCATAAAGAGTCGGACACGATTGAGCGACTTCACTTTAAAAAGATATGTATTAGTTTTATCTGGAGAAGGCAATGGTACCCCATTCCAGTACTCTTGCCTGAGAGCAGTGACTGCAGTCGTGAAATTAAAAGATGCTTGCTCTTGGAAAGAAAAGCTATGACAAACTTAGATAGCATATTACAAAGCAGAGACATCACTTTACCAACATAGCTTTGTATAGTCAAAGCTATAGTTTTTCCAGTAGTCATATATGGATATGAGAGTTGGACCCTAAAGAAGGCTGAGCATGATGAAGAACTGATGTTTTCAAACTGTGGTGCTAGAGAAGACTCTTGAGAGTCCCTTGGACTGCAAGAAGATTAGGCCAGCAAATCCTAGAGAAAATCAACCCTGAGTATTCATTGGAAGAACTCATGCTGAAGCTGAAGCTTCAATACTTCAGCAACCTCACGCAAAGAGATGACTCATTGGAAGAGACTCTGATCCTGGGAAAGACTGAAGACAGGAGGAGAAGAGGGCAACAGAAGATGAGATGGTTGGGTGGCACCACCAACTCATTGGACATGAGTTTGAGCAAACTCTGAGACATAGTGAAGGACAGGGAAACCTGGCATGCTGCAGTCCATGGGGTTACAAAGAGTCAGCCATGACATAGTGACTGAACAGCAACGATTAGTTGGTTTGTTTTTAAAAAAGATATATATTAGTTTTATTGTTTAAAAATTGCTTTTGTAAAATAGTTAAACACTTTAACCTCTGCATTTTATGTTCATGAGTTTCTATTCTTATATTTTCTTCCATCCTCCCAAAGTTTCTATAAACAGTATGCATTGAGTGCAAATATAGTGATGTATGGTAAGTAGGATAGCTGATAGTAAAAGTTGGTTTCTTTTAAGGTAGAGAGTGTCAGGCCATTTTCTGTAGCATATGAGATGATGGGACCTTTAGGGGACTTTTAAAGAAGAAAATGCTCTCCTATACATGAAGATAGATAGTGCCCTTTCTATCATTCTTTCGACACTTGATCTTGATTGTCATGTTCCTATTTTCCTCTTCAGAAGTATCTTTATAAGATAGACTTAAGAAAATGCTAAAAATTGAAACTACAATTGTTAAAATAAAATGGTAGACATAATTTTATCTGACTTTTTCATGAAATAAAAATTCAACTAAATAGAGTTTCAAAGCAAAATAATGAATAATGATTATTTATGTGGGTTATTTGGCTTTAATATGAAATAGCCAAAGAAACTATAACTTTTATAGTAAACAATAACCACAAAAATGGATTGACTTTAATACATTTTAAAAATGCTGTTACAATTACACATTACTGAATAGTGTAGACCTTGACTAGCCATAGGACTAAACTTTAAATCCCATGACAAATAATTAATTTAGCCAAATGAAATAATAAAAAGTAATTGATATGTGAATACACTATGATTTTAAGATTATCATTTTAAAAACATATCTAACTCATATAGACTGAAGCAATTTAAGTAAAAATCAGCTAAAAGGAGTTTTTACCAAATGGTCAGATCTCAAACTGCACACCATATTTTAAAAATAAAATTGTTTGCCTGAGTGTCTAGTATTGTTTGCTTACTCATATCTGTTCCCTATTGGACTGTAAAGTTCTAGAAGTCAGTGACTATCTACATATGATTTGGTATCCCAGCGTGTAGATGATGCCTGAAATATAGAACAATAGAACCTATGAAGGGACAGTTAACGTTTTTAAGTTCAGTTTAAGAAAACACACCAGGATGAGACAGTTAAAAAAAAAAAAAGTCAATCTAAGAATACACACTAAGAAGATAACAGGCAAAATTACATAAACGTGGTGGAGAACCAAGGTTAACTGTAATTTAGAAAGAAATCTTAAATGATTACCAAAGTTTTCCCTAGGAAGAAAGAGATCATAATAGAAAAAATATATATATTAATGGGCCACTGAGGTTACTAACCTAAAGTCCTCTACAATAGACACTTCTATCTTCTCTACAAGTCTAAAATGTTCAGGATAATAGAGATCTAAAAATGAAGTGATATAGTACAGTACTGCAAGGTCAGAGAAGGCACTGGCAACCCACTCCAGTACTCTCGCCTGGCAAATCCCATGGACGGAGGAGCCTGGCAGGCTGTAGTCCATGGGGTCGCTAAGAGTCAGACACAACTGAGCGACTTCAGTTTCATTTTTCACTTTTCTGCATCGGAAAAGGAAATGGCAACTCACTCCAGTGTTCTTGCCTGGAGAATCCCAGGGACAGCGGAGCCTGGTGGGCTGCCGTCTCTGGGGTCGCACAGAGTCAGACACGACTGGAGCGACTTAGCAGCAGCAGCAGCACTGCAAGGCAGCATAATGCACTCTGTATCAGAAACCGGGCATTCTGGCTCAACCGCCACACAGCCAGCAGTCTGGGTACAGAGAAGTCAGATTACTTCTCAGGGCTTTGTTTCACAGGGTAAAATGTGCAAGATGAATGAGACAATCTTCCAAACACCCGATTCTATGCTAAAAACCATTCTGAGCAGAAGCAGACTCTGCAAAAGAAGGAAGATAATTCTACATGATCTTAAAGGGAACATTTGGTATCCCTTGTATCTTTAGCCATCTGTCGATTTACTCAACTTGAATGATATTTCTATTTTCCCAGTCCAAATTTGTCCCTCTTCTTTCTTCCAAAACTCTGCCAACACTCTTCTCCAAGTTTCCTTGACAAACATCCCACCTTTATCTGACCATTATAGTTCAATTAGATATGCCACTTCTTAAAGTTAAAATTAGATATGCACTTGTCAATCTCTATTTTAATTTATATATGGGCACTTTCTTTAAAAATTATACTCAATTATGGGAGCGTTAACTAACCAATCAACTCAATGTTCATAAAATAATATGATAAACCCATCAATGGATAACTGTGTGTTTATTGTAAGCTACATTATTTCCTAAAGTTTTAGAAGAAGTTTTGACAATATGTAAAGTCTTGATTTTCTTTTGCCACATAACTCTTTTAAGTTTTGAACCACTCATCTACTACAGTGACCATTCTTCTGATTAAATGTGCCATCTTCCAAAGCTACAAAATTTATAGAAATTTCAGTTAAAAAAAAAAAAAACAGTGAGAACTGCGTCAAAACTACTACTTAAAAACACTCATCATCAAGTTTGTTAAAGTGAGATTGTAGGGTAAAGCAACCTAAGGGACTCTACCTTTTAAAGGTAAGAGTTCTTTTTGTGTCATTTTATTTTTTTTCTCTTTCTCTTTAGTTCTCAGCTAAAAAGCATGTACAGATTTTGAAAGGTTATAAGTACATTTAGCTAAAGGCAGAGTGATGCCATTCTCAAGATAGGTGGAAAAATGATGCTAATTTCTAGAAGGGAAACCAATCACCTAGAACATGCCATCTAAAAATTAATGCAAGACAGAAGCAGCCGTCCATAAGCCGGCTGATGTACAGTGAAAGTGACATTATTTTATCTGCTACAAATTTATGCAAAGGAAAAATCAGAGTATTTTCTTATAAAAGATCAAAAATTATATGGGTCTTGAATAGCCAGCAAGACCTGACATGTCAAATCAGTCTTCTACTTAAGAGACATTGATTTGGAAAAGGGAGAATGTCCATTTTCTCTTTCTTTCTGGTATAAAAAATAATACATATGTTAAATGAACATTTACATGAAGATATGCTTGGAATGTTGCCAGTTAATCAATAGAGGTTCAGACCAGTGGTTTCAAATTAATAATAAAAAAGTAAAAACTCTCAATATTATAGGCCTCCTAAATGCTGATGAAATGCATGATGCTCATTAAACAGGAGTGGTCTTAAGAGACAAGGAATTCTGGGATCTGCCAGCTGTTGCAAGAATGACTCATCATTAACCTTGATGTAACAAAAACCACTGCCTCTGGCAGACATTCATCTGATCGATATTAAATCACATCATGTAACAGGTCAATGTGCTCAATTGTCTGAGGAACATTTAGCCTCTCACTCATCCCAGCAGACATATCTGGAGACCTGTACAGGTCATATTAAGGCTTTTTGGATAGATATGGTATGACATAGGTAACACTTTCTTCAAAGATTTCTAAATAAAAACCATCTCTGACTTGTAATTTGACATTTGAATTCATCAGTGACCCAAATGCTGGAGCAAACTCACAATTGTTTCTTGCAGAAAACCCAGCCTTAACTGTAAGAAATCTTTGGGTAGCTGGTCTGTCTAGCCTAGGGTGCCCGTCTCACTCTGTAATTCTTGTAATAGAATGAAAGCCCTACCATCTGTTTGATCCCTTGTAGACCTGCCTTTAATCAGTGCTATAGAATACCTGCCATCTAGGCTGTCTTCAGATAGTATAACACTGAGAAAATTGTTACCCAATTCCTATAAAAATTTTAACTCACATAAAAGAAATCTTATAAAGAGAGTCCAAGTGAGTGGTTTGCAAGGGCTAGACCAGTTGCAGTAGAATCCTATCACGTACTTGTTAAAAAGGTATGCCTGGATCTCATCACTTCCTGCCTAAATCAGACATACCAGGAATAGAACCAAAAAAACCTATATTTTTAACAAGAACTTTATTTGACTCTAATGGATACTCAAATTGAAAACAACCAGCCTATGGGATTCAGAATCTAGTCAGTCCTCAGGGTACTCAAGGTTCTTCTGTCTTTGGGTTGACTAAATCTCTGCAGCGATGAATGACAACTTCACTGTATGAAAAATTAGCTTGATTTACAAGTGTTTTGAGGTTATGGCATCATTTTTTATTTTGATCATGATCACAAAGAGTTATGTGATTTCTGCTACACCCTTTGCCATAAAAATGTTAAGAAGGACACTGCTAATACATCACTCATGGTCAACTCTCTTTATAAGAAATGGTATGAATTCATTTTCCCAACTATAAAAACTATGTTATCTATAGTATCTCTCTTTTCTCCTGGGCTGACAGGAAGCTTACCACCAAACTGATGCTTAACTGCACTTCTCACACTCGTCTTCACAGCAATAATTATTGCTTCCTCCTTTTTCTTCTCTGTTCCTTTTCAATGACATCTGTAATATTTTTTAGGTTTAAAAGAAAAACACTCCCAAAGTTCTCTTGGAAAAAGACAGTTATGAAAAAAAATCTCAAAAATTATAGTGGTTTTTAAATTTTTATCCTCTTTGATTTGGAATATTCATTGGTATACATTTGGGGATGGCTTTACACTATTTTTCTCCATACATTTATCTGTACAAAAATGTAGGTCTAGACTAGTCACAAGGCATCCTTAGTTCCTAAGAACTCCAGAGAGATGATTATTGCTTCCAAACTAAAGTTTTTGAAACATTTTAAAATAAATAAAATTCTTTGGAACAGCAGAGGGGGAGAGAATGAAAACCAACTATTAACCAGTTTGAAATCTATGGTCCATGACCAATCCAAATTCACAATTCGGAATTCAGCTTTATGTCTTAGAAATACCTGGAACCCACAAGATTAACTGGAATAGACCTGCTAGAAGCCTATATCAATTTGAGAAAACTAAGAAATCACTCATTTCTGCTTTCTGATCACATTTAAGATCATTAGATCAATCATTCTGTATAGATAGTTCACAACACATAAACAACTGACTGATGTTCTTTTCCTTTGTTTCTTTTTTTATAAGTGGAAATGACTAGTGGGTTACTTTCTTTGATTAAAGTAAAAGGTAAATGTAGAATTCTTTGGGCCAAAGTGAAAATTTCATAATAAAACTGAGAGTATTCATAAAAATTCTAGAGAATTTAAAGGTCTTTTTTAAAGGCTTTTATTTGAAAGAACTGTATTATTAGAGAATTTAGAGCTTTCCAAAGACAGTCTTTTTTTTCAGTCTTTAACTATGGCAGCCTCATATCTTTGACACACAGAAAAAATGAAAGCGTTAGTCATTCAGTCATGTCCAACTCTGCAACACCATGGACTGTAGTCCACCAGGCACCTCTGTCCATGGAATTCTCCAGGCAAAAAGACTGGAGTGGGTAGCCATTCCCTTCTTAGGGGATCTTCCCAAACCAGGGATCGAAGCTAGGTCTCTTGTCTTGCTGGTGGATCTTTTGCTATCTGAGCCACCAGGGAAGCCCAGAACAACTGGATATCCATTTGCTTAAGGTGAACCTAGACGGAGACTCTACACTCTTCACAAAAGTTATCTAAGAATGGACCAGAGACCTACATATGAAACACAAAACTATCAAATTCCTTGAGGATATCACAGAAGAAAATCTAGATGGCCTTAGGTAGAGTGAGGAATTTTTGATATAACATAAAGGCCATGAAAGAAATAAATCACTAATAAGATGATTAAACTTCTGTTCTATGAGGGAAAAAAAAACTGTCAAGAGAATGAGAAGACAAATCACAGACTAAGAGAAAATAGGCACAAAACACATATCTTATAAAGGACTATTATCGAAAATATACAAAATAAGATTAAAGCTCAACAACAAGAAAACAAATAACCTAATTTTAAAAAAGGGCAAAAGACCTCACTTCTCAGTGAAGACACATAGATGGCAAAGATGCATATGAATATATGCTCCACGTTATATATCACTTTCAGTTCAGTTCAGTTCAGTTGCTCAGTAGTGTCTGACTCTTTGCGACCCCATGAATGGCAGCACACCAGGCTTCCCTGTGTATCACCAACTCCTGGAGTCTACCCAAACCCATGCCCATCGAGTCAGTGATGCCATCCAACCATCTCATCCTTTGTCATCCCTTTCTCCTCCTGCCCTCAATCTTTCTCAGCATCATGGTCTTTTCAAATGAATCAGCTCTTCACATCAGGTGGCCAAAATGTTGGAGTTTCAGCTTCATCACTCTTTCCAATGAACATCCAGGACTGATCTCCATTAGGATGAACTGGTTGGATCTCCTTGCAGTCCAACCAAATCAAAAAGACTCCTCAAGAGTATTCTCCAATGCCACAGTTCAAAAGCATCAATTCTTCAGTGCTCATCTTTCTTTGTAGTCCAACTCTCACATCCATACATGACCAATGGAAAAACAATAGCCTTGACTAGATGGACCTTTGTTGACAAAATAATGTCTCTGCTTTTTAATATGTTGTCTAGGCTGGTCATAACTTTCCTTNTGCATCAAACATAGACTGGTTTTGTGATAGGATTATTCCATGGCTAGGTTGAATGGTGTGGCCCCTCACAGTCTCTCAAAAGCAAAATGGAACTCTGAGAGATGGATGACAATCCAGTTGGGTGGATTCATAAGTGGTTAAATATTCACATTGACAGAGTATTTATTGATGAATGGATAGATATCAGCTAAGATAAGAATTTTTTCTTGACTCATTATTTGCTGATTTTTTTTTATCATAGTGAACTAGAAGCATATTTATCTAATTTAAAATAACTAGTGGAAGGAGTCGCTTAGGGACATAGGTTTTGGTGTCTAAAACACTTGAGTTTGAATCTTAGCTTCTTAGATTAATGTCACCTTGGGCAAACTATTTGACTTCTTTGAAGTTTAGTTTTTCTATTATAAACTAAATACTAATAACGGCCTTGCAGAGAGTAGTTACATATGTTTGAGTCCCTAGTACTATGCAATGCATGTATATAATCAACACTCAATAAATTATTGGGCCTCCCTGGTGGCTCAGCTGGTAAAGAATCTGCCTGCAATGCAGGAGATCTGGGTTTGATCCCTGGGTTGGGAAGATTCCCTGGAGAAGGGAATGGCTACCCATTCCAGTATTCTGGCCTGGAGAATTCCATGGAATGTATAGTCCATGGGTTCACAAAGAGTCAGACACGACTGAGCGAACTTCACTTCACAATAAATTATTGTCATTCGTATGATAACTCAAAAAATTAGAGGTCTGGATAGATATGAAACAATAAAAGGTAGTGCATAACACACAGTGTATTTGGTAGCTTTTGCTGGATTATACTGAAATAAGAAGTACTGGGAGATAATTCTCCATAGGTCTCTTGCATTATTGCCTATCTTGTGAGCAGAGGTACAGACTGTCTTTGCTCCAGACTATCTTTCAAGAATGTTTGCATGGTAAACAGCCTTAGAAGATGAAGATAACATGCCCCTCTCTGACAAAGGGCAGGTTTGCTTACAGCCTTAGAAGACAGAGACGGCTCCCTCAGAAACCTCGAGCTGCCATACTTCCTCCTCTTACAAATGATTCAGATTCCCTGAACTCACGGTTCTTCTCCTGTAACACAATACACAAAGTTTGTGCTTGTCACCTGAGCTACTTTCACATTGCCCGGTGGAAACTGGGGCTCAGGGAACAGCACAAAATCTGATGTTCTGGCTCTTCATGTGGCTTTGAATATTAAACTGTCCTTTGTCGCTGAATCAGGAGTGTCAAGTCTTCTGGCAGTGTCCATGACTCTAAAGTGGCTAATCTATTAGCTTGAAAGTAGGGTGAAATTTCAACCCTCCAAGGTTCTTAACAAAAACCTCCAAANTATTAAACTGTCCTTTGTCGCTGAATCAGGAGTGTCAAGTCTTCTGGCAGTGTCCATGACTCTAAAGTGGCTAATCTATTAGCTTGAAAGTAGGGTGAAATTTCAACCCTCCAAGGTTCTTAACAAAAACCTCCAAATCTCAGGGGCTCATCATAACATAGGATTATTTCTCCTTTCCACAGACACTGCCCACTTTACATGTTGGCTATGTGTCACTGTAGGTCAGCTTAGCTCTGCTTCAAGCACCTTTCTCTGAGACTGAAAGAACAGCCCCCATCTGGACATGTCTGTTGTTAATGGTCCAGAAAAAAAAAGCAATGGAGGAGCCACCTATGTAGCTTTTAAAATATTTGCTTGGTCATGACATACATCACTTTCACGTATACTCTACTGACCAAAGCAAGTCACATTGATAGGCCTGGTATTAGTGGGATGGCAAATTACGCTCTTTTCACAGGAAGAACTGAAGTATTCTCACCCCATATGGAAAAAGGCGAGGATGCATAAACTTCTTACAAGGTGGGAGAATGCATAATGGAAACAGTAATACATTCTTCCACATATATATATAACACACGCTCAGTAAGTGATAACTATGTTAGGATGAGTTATATTAGGACATGACAGACATAATTAGTTATGTTAAGACAAAATAAAAAATTTAAAAGATTTTCTCCAGGTTTCAAAATGTTTCTCATAGTTCTGTATTATACCTGTGACAGTAAAGAACATACCAACATTCAATGATTTTTGTAAAAAAAATCTTGATAGTAGGAATGGGTTCAACAAGATGGTATATAAATTGGAGTAAATAGAGTACAATCGGTGTGCTTGTGTTCAAACATGTACAGGGACACATAAACATGAAAAACCTATTTCTAAGAGGGATTAAGAGAAATGTTTCACTACTATTAAGAAAATAAACACATACATAATGCAAAGTTTTGATCATGCTGTCATTTAACAATCAAAACCAAAGCTCCTAGAATTATTTCACAAACATGCTTAGCAACTCTTCTATTCCCTCTTGAAATTTTCTGTTGTTTTTCTCAAAATCACCACCAAGAAATAGAGGATAATTTGTGATTTTTCCACTGGGTTGTTTCAGACATAATCATCCTTTGAGCCATCTTTCCACTACATAATCTCTTTGAACTCATTACCTGTACACTGCCACATATACAGTCTAACTCAGCATGGAATAAACACACCTTACTTTGAGGCCAATGAACCTTAATGAATCAAAAATAACCTTTTTAGTCTCTATGACTAATTTCAAATCATAAGTCATACTTTTGGGATTCTAAGAACTGTAACAAGCAACTCCAGTCCACCAAGTCTTTTTAATCCTTTAATATTGTCTCTTCAATTTAATAATCCCACATGCCTTGATCTATTGACTACATTCCACCGTTGTAAACTGGTTATGTTCTATTCAAGGGATATTTTCTAAATAACCTAAGTGTTTAAATACCCAAATATTTAATATCTACATATTCATGTTACCATATTATTTATATGGATATTCAATTGTTTCACTGTTCTTCTCCATGTTTAACATAAGTGTTTTTATTTCAGCATTTGAAATTTATATACTTACAAGTATATTTGAGCTACATCCTATATTACTTAATGAGACTTTAGGTTATAGGTGAAGTCTCTCAGTCGTGTCCGACTCTTTGCGACCCTGTGGACTGTAGCCTACCAGGCTCCTCCGTCCATGGGATTCTCCAGGCAAGAATACTGGAGTGGGTTGCCATTTCCTTCTCCAGGGGATCTTCCCGACCCAGGGATCGAACCCAGGTCTCTCGCATTGAAGGTAGATGCTTTAACCTCTGAGCCACCAGGGAAGCCCAAATGAGACTTTAAGGGCATGAAATGAATGATGGCACTCAATTGTGCATTTGCGTGCATCTGTGTGCCTGTGCATATTCTTTACGTTTTATTCATTGTTGGGTCCAATAAGTACGTATTGAATGAAGAAAGAAAAAAAAAAGACAAATTAGGACAAACACTAAATCTGAACCATCTTCTGAAAGTACAAAATAAGACTGAGACATTTCTGAAATTTTTCCAAAAAGAAATGTAAGCATACTTCCTGTCCTTCGGCATTTTCACATCTTGTCTCATCCTTCCAATATTATTCTTCATCTCATTCTTATCAACTACATTCAATCCACATTTATTCTGAATTCTACTTCTTAATTATAAACAATTGTTTGAAGCTCTAGCTATGGCTGATGTATTTTTACCTTACAAACACTATTCTCTTGAACTTCCTGCTGGAAGAATGTTAGTAACAGATGGTGGAGCTTCTCAAGATATAAAATGAGACTTTGCATATCAATGCAAATCTGACAAGTGACTTAATCACAAAAGACATTCTCCTTCAAAAAAACAATCATCTAGGCAGCAGTGATGAACCCAAAAAAAAAGTCATCTTAGATATAGACTTTTCTATATTTTTCTATTTTCTTTAATTACACAGGCTAACAGTTGAAGCAGCTTGCTATTTATAGTATTTAACTTGATTTTAGCTTCAGTTTTCATGGGGAACATAAAGAAAGAATCTTGTATTTATTCCTCAGTTTTTTTAAGGACTATGTGGGCATCAGTGCACTTAAGTATAGTGTAAAAAATTAATACAAGGCAGAATTACATCAGAATCATCTAGGCGTGTCAAGGTGCATGAAATATTCACAGTGATGAGAGTAAAGGGATACAGAGAAGGCAAAAGTATCTTTGGAAAAAAATAATTAAGGGATTCTGCCTAGAAGACAGATTTCTATAATCTTTGGATAATATTTTAAGAACATAATTGACACATTTTAAAAATTGCCTTTTCTTTTCCAATAGCAAAGCCTGATCACAAATCCTTATCCGTTAGTATCTATTATATTTGTTGTTTTGGTTCAGACTTAAGGTTCTTTGGGCTTCCCTGGTAGCTCAGGTGGTAAAGAATCCACGTGCAATGCAGGAGAGCCCAGTTCGATTCCTGGGTCGGGAAGATCCCCTGAAGAAGGGATAGGCTACCCATTACAGTATTTTAAGGCTTCCTTGGTGGCTCAGACAGTAAAGAATCCATTTGCAATGCAGGAGACCCAGGTTTCATCCTTGGGTTAGAAAGATCCCCTGGAGGAGGGCATGGCAACCCACTCAGGATTCTTGACTGGAGAATCCCCACGGACAGGGAAGCCTGGTGGGCTAAGTCCAGGGGGTCACAAAGAGTTGGCCATGCCTGAGCAACTAAGCACAGTAAGGCTCTTTGCTATCATTGTACTTTGGGTAATTTCTTATTGGGTTAAAGAGAAGAAAAGATGAAAACTTTTTTTTTTTTTCCCCACAGAAAGGGGACTGGAGGTGAGCACAGTTTTAAGGGTCATATAAGTATCTGGAAGATGACAGTGAGGATTAAAACAACACAAAGGCAGTGATTGGAGAATATTCAAACTCTAAAGGAGGGGCACAGAGAAGGAAACTGTCTGAGCCACAGAGCAGAGAGTGGCGTATTCCAGCCACTCAGAGACAATGGGGTCTTCCTTTGTCACCCGAGCTCTCCCATGGGTGCTCTGCCCTCTAACACCCCATCTTTGTGGACATGTTGTGACCCATCTCCTTATTCTTATCTCTTCTTATTCAGAGTCTTAACCATCCCTCCTAAAATAAAACTTGTCAACCTCAAAGATTACTCTGTGTTGAGAAAAATATTAATGAAATATCAATACATTATTTTTTGAGGGATACTGACATTTGACTGAGGGTTTCCCAGAGACAAAAGCCTTAAATCTAAAGGAATGAATCTCAAATCTTGGGCATTTCACATCTATCATTTGGTTCCTGGGAGCTTCCAGTGTTCCCTAAATCAAATCACACATGTGGCTGCTGGTTTTCCTGTACACTGGCCATAAGGTATTTTATAAAATGTTCAAAGGACTCAAAATGAATGAAAAGAACCTCAGTCTACAATTACCAATTGCAAATACAATGATACAGTATCACATACCAAAAAAATTCCTGTGTACACTACTGATTAAGGGAAATTTTACATCAATGAGATTATTTTATTCACACCTCCTAAGCAGAAACCTGGGCTTTCCTGGAGGCTCAGTGGTAAAGAACCCACCTGCCAATGCAAGAGACACAGGTTCAATCCCTGGGTCAGGAGGATCCCCTGGAGGAGTGCATGGCAACCCACTCCAGCATTCTTGTCTGGGAAATCCAATAGAGAGAGAGGAGTCTGGCAGGCTACAGTCCATGGGGTTGCAAAGAGTCAAACACAACAACAACAGTAAACCAATAATCTATTCCTATTGTAATTATTTATTATCATAGGAGTGCGTCAGTCTGCTTAGGCTGCCATAACAAAATACATAGAGTGGGTGACTTCAGCAATTGACATGTGTTTTCTCACAGTTCTGGAGGCTAGAAGTCAGAGTTGCCATCCTGGTCAGGTTCTAATGAGAGCGCTCTTCCTGGCTTGCAGAAGACTGCTTTCTTGCACTGTCCTCACATGGCAGAGAGGGTGCTGGTGTGTCTTCCTCTGCTTATAAGGGAACTAATCCGCTCATGAGGCTCTGACTCCCACGTGTGCTAAGTCACTTCAGTCATGTCCTACTCTTTGTGATCCTGTGGATTGTAGCCTGCCAGGCTCTTCTGTCCACGGGATTCTCCAGGCAAGAATACTGGAGTGGGTTGCCATTCCCTTCTCCAGCCAACTCCCATAAATATCATCTAAAGCTAATTATACACTGAAGGCTCTATTTCTAAATATAATCATATTAGGGGCTAGGGCTTTAACACATGGATTTTGTGAAGACACAATTTAGTCCATGGCAGTGAGAGAACACTCCTTGAAATTTTAAAAATAAGTATGAACAATAAAATTCTGTATATGTGGGGAGATTTTTATTATCCCAAATCTTACCATGTTTTTTTAATAAGAACTTCCTGCGAGTTTAACTATCCCTGAGTATCTTTTCTTTGGCCTCGTCTCTAGATTTCACTTCAGATCAAGTTGAATGGCAAGGCCATTCCCATGCACGTGGAAACAACCACCACTCCAGGTCCCTCCAGGCTTTTGTTTGAAAGCTCTCTGATTTAGTAGGTGGGCCTCAGGCTCTTAAATTTCAAAAATAAGCAGGATTCCACTCAAGTGCCTTTCTCAGAAACTGGCTGGTTTCTGAAATGCCTGAACTCATTATCCTCATGCTGAGGTTTGCAAGGCAGACATTTCTTAGCCCCTTACCAGGACTCCTCAGTCAAGGGGATGTCACCCTGGGAGCTCACCAGGGGTCTTTAGGGCTCCAGATGAAAATAATCAACATTCCAAGCCAGAAAACACAGCAATTAATTAAAGGCAGCTGACCTTCAAAGAGACATAAAGCAAAAAGTTTCCAACCCAAGTTCTTTTTATTTTGACTACAAGATTCTTGTGAATTTTTTTTGAACAACTGTGTAACTGACTTTAAAATTCAGTGATAGAGAGAAACATGAGATATTGGATGAGCAAGACTAAGTCAAGCTGAGAAAAAGAACACCTGGCTTATATTATGTTGCTTAAGGATTTCTTTGTTTTTTATATGCCTCCAGCCCATTTTTCTGATTGGAACAAGAGGCATGAAATTTGTCTATTCAGTCATTATAGCAAGAGTAGCTATGCTGGATCAAGACAACCCTCAGAAGTTTATCCACATGAACCCAAATCAAACACCCCAAGTGTAACTATAGCCCAGTAGGTTATATCATTACAGTTTTGATCATTAAAAGGATGAGAGGGTGTGAATCATAGTACTATGATTGCATATTGTATTCTAAACTGCACTAGTCTAATCCAGACATGGATTAACCCTGTGAGTGTTAGGATTTGGGCTAGGCAAAGAGGACAGATACAAAGGTTACACATTTACCTTCAGAAAATCTCTAACAGTAGAGAACATGACATATATATGGCATAGGGTAGGCACTGCTCTGTTTATGTAAGCAGTCAGTCATCCCTTGTCTTTAAATTAATAACTGTAATGCACAGAATACCCCCACTAAACTCTGTATTTAGTGCTTCTTACACATATAATTTTCCTTGAATCAACTAGTCTATCTCCATTATTCTTTCTACACTCTAATCAATTTTTTGTTTTGGAAAATAGCCAAGTTTTAACAGTTTCTGAACTAAATATAAAAAGAAAGTGCAAAAAAAATGAAACAATTTCTGGAAATCATTTTTTTAAACAAAGAAAAATTCCAATTAGCTTAAATATTCTCTTGAAAAGGAAGCTTTAAGTTTTTCTAAGAATATTTTTCTCTAGGTAATACAGTCATGTTTACAATTTAAATAGTTTCTTTAGGTTTTCTGGTCATACATGAACTGCTTACACAAATAACAGTGGAATTTCTGTTCCCAGAGTTCAGGAATATCACAGAGGTAGAAGCAATTGCAGAACAGGCCCCCGCTCCAGTATTCTTGCCTGGAGAATCCCACGGACAGAGGAGCCTGGTGGGCTACAGTCCATGGGGTTGCAAAGAGTTGGACAGGACTGAAGTGACTTGGCATGCACACATACCGAAGCAATTGTATATGGGGCTACTAAAACTAATAATAGAAAATATCATATTTAATTAACATACTTTCTCATTTTTCCCATCTAATGTTATAATTTAAAGTCAGATCCTACAAATTCAAATAATGTATAAGTTATCTGAAACTCATATTTTTCAAGACTCAACCAAAAAAGAAAAAGTAGAGTATGCATAACTGTAATAATTAAAACACCCAATTCTTAGAAAGAGGCATGTATAGAGTTTCATTGTGTCTAAATAACCAACAATTAAATACCAAGCAGAACTTCAAGCACTCAAAACAATACTGAACTTTGTCTAAATGCTATGTGAGAATAGGTAAAACTGTGGGTTCCTCTAAACCACTGTTTATCAAGTCATGACTGACCTTGCACAAGGATGGTATTAGTTTGATTTGGGGAATACTTGCTAAAATACAGTTTGCCAAAACCCATACAAGTGCTACCAAATCAGTATCTCACAGAGGATGGGAAAGCTCTATTTTCAATCGAGCATCCCAGTTGATTCTGACCCACTCTAAACTTTGTAAAACAGCACTCTAAGATTTTAGTTATGGATGACAAAGAATCAGATTAGAGAGCTTCCAAATGGAATCAGAAGCTTTGGCTCTGTTGCTCTTTTTATCTTCTCAGGGAGAATTTTTTAACCCTGACATTTCATTCGATTCTATACTAAATAAGACTCTATGGTCTTAACATCCCAGTAATACCTTGAGAGAACCAATATCTTAGAGTCCTACTCTGGCTCTCTACATATGGAAGGTAAGTTTTGGTTGTCACCAAAGATTCCTACCATCCCTGTATATACACTCTTCCATTCTTCCAGGTTTCAGTCAGCCTGGTCCACTTACTTATCACAAAAGCCCCACACTCTATCTGTAAGAAACCTTGGTTGTTTCTTCTTATTTTATTTGTTTTGGTCGAATCACCTTATTTACTTATTTTTTGATCAGTTTATTGTTAGTATTAGAGTCTGAATGTTTTAGAGCAAAAACCTACTTAGTTAAACCTTATTTTCCCTATAATCTTTTTAATTAAAAATTATTTTTAGCTTTGAGGTATAGTTGACAATAAAAATTGTAATATATTTTAAGTGTACAATGTGATGACTTGAAATCTATACATATTGTGAAAGGATTCTACTCATCTAGTTATTAACACATTTGTCTATATATAGATAGTTTGGGAGGGGTGGTTGGAGAACATTTAAGTTCTCCTCTTTTAGCAAATTTCAGTTATACATACAGTGTTGTTAACTGTATTCACCATGTTATACATTAGTTCTTGAGAGCCTATCCATCTTACATGTAAAGATATGTACCGTTCTACCAACATCTCCCTATTTACTCAATCCTTCAGCCCATGGCAACCACTTTACAACTCTCTGTTTCTATAAATTCTTTTTTTTTTAATTCCTCATGTAACAGATACTATATAATATTTGTCTTTTTTTGGCTTATTTCACTTAGCACAGTCCCCTCAAGGTCCATTATGTTGCAGCAAATGGTAACATTTCCTTTTTTCTCACAGCTGAATAATAAATATACTTTTGTGTGTGTATGCATATATTTATATGTACTTAATGAATGAAGAAATTATGGTGTGCACATATATGTACATGTTTGTATGTACAATATTTTGTACATCTCTATGTACAACATATATGTATGATATTTCTTTATTCATTTATCCTCTCATGGATACTTAGGATGTCTTTCATATCTTGTCTATTTTGAATAATGCTGCAATGAACATGTACATTCATGTACATGTAAAGATACCTCTTTGAGATAATGGTTTTACTTCCTTTGGATATACACCCAGAAGTGAAGTTGCTAGATCATCACTTTGTTTTTAAGGTAGAATCCATATCACTCTCTAGAGTCATCCAGCGCTTCCTGGAAAGTACACCATGCCATGAGCCCAATTCCAACCTCCACTGGCCTCTACAAACAGTCACTTTTTTCCAAAAATGTCCTTGGATACGTTCCACTAACTTATTTCTAAACTAGGAGGCACCATTAGAGCTAAGCTCATTCACAGATCAGAAAACCACCTATCCATTTTAAAACAATGTATTAAGTGCTTGTGATGAGCCAGGCACTGTGTTATATCAGTGAACGGGAAAGACATGGTTCTTGACCTCATGAAGCTTAATTTCTATTAATGGGGATTAAAAAAAGAAAGTAAATAAAGAAGTGAAATAAGATACTGGTAAGTTAGGAAAAAATAGCACAGTAACAATAGTGATGGCAGAAGTGTATGTGTGTGTTTCACTTTAAACTGGGTACACAGCAAAATCTTCTCCAAACTGAGGAAAATACAGAGCCAGCTACAGAATGACCTAAGGGTAGAGAATTTCAGGGAGAGGATCTGGCTAGTACAGAAGACCTATGACCTGTTCAAGTAACTGAAAGACCAGAGTGGTGCAGAGCATAGGGAAGACTGAGATACGGGAGCCACCTGATGCGAGACCCCTGAAGCCGACGGTTAAGCGAGTCAGAGAAAATGCTGTGGAGAAGGTTTCTAATTCTAACAGCAACAGGAGGCCACCGAAGTGTTTCTTGTAGGAGAGAGACCTGATTTGTGGCTAAGATGGCCCCAGCTGCTATCTGGATATTAGAAGTTAGAAGATGGAGAAGGAAAGCTTGTGGGCCAGTCAAGGAACCTCTCGTGGTGAGACCTTACGATGACTTGGGTGAGAGAGGCAGTAACAGAAGTGGGTGAAATAAAGCAAGTTTAGGATGTGATGGTGGCAGAATCACCAGGCTCTGATGGTGGGGTGCAGATGCGAGTGATAAAAAAGGAGACATTAGGGACTCTGAGCTTTTTGGCTTGAGTAACTGGGTAGACGGTGATGTCATCTACTAAAATCTGGGAAATCTGAGGAAAGAAGATGGGAGTGGGAAGGAACAAAGAATTTCACTCTAGACATGTGAAATCTGAGATGTTTATTGACTATCCAAGTGTGATGAGATCAATCTGGAGATATAATTCTGAACACCAGTGCATAAAATACATCTTTTAAGACATTAGATTCATTTTTTCTCAGGAAGAGCATTAAATGAGGATGAAAGAATAGGATAGAGCTCAGGGGAAGGCCAAGGAAGAGTAAAATGAAAGTGAAAAGAGGCTGAGAAAAAAATGACTGGTTGTACAGTTTCAAGGAAGCGAAGAGAAAAAAATTCTCAATATGTTTTAAAGAGGAAGTGGTCAACTATATAGAATACTGTTGAAAGGCTAAATAAGAGGAATACATGGGAAAGATCACTGGTTTTGGCAACATGAAGGTAACCCTGACAAACCCTAAGCCAAATGAATGAATCATCTCTTCAAAGCCTAGGCATCTAGCTGGGCTGACAAAGAAAATGATTGAAGAAAGGTACAATGGTGAAAAGGAAGAGGATGCAAAGAAAATCTTAGCACAGCTTCAAACTCTTAGCAGCTTTTAATCTTAAACTGTCATACAAGAACAACTAACAATAAGATTAAAAACAAAATAAATATCACATACTAACGGGAACACATATTAAATCAATCTAAATATGAATCTTAGAATTTATCAGCACAGGATAAAAATTTTATTGCTCCAAGTTCAGGAGACATAAGGAGATTTTTGAAAAGACTTCTAATTAATTATTGAACAAAGAATAGCCAAGCAAAGTCTACTAATACAGTGTATCTGTGGAAGTACTCCTAGGAGGACTAATCACTCCCCACTCTGTTCAGGGTGAAGCTCCCAAAACCTGATGATTAATATCAATCTCCCATTTGTTAAACAGCCCAAGTCACCCTTTGTCATTTAAATTGTACTGAATTTGAATCTGCATAGACTGCAGCTAGAGAAGGAATCTTGAAGCTACATAATCTAACCTCACTTCAGTCTTAAAACAGAATGCATTAAACTTTTCTGGCACTGCTTCCCCACCAAAACCACAGAACTTAGTGCTATTCCTCAGTGAGTCATGCTGTAAAATTTCCAGTTGACTTATCCACAGAAAGATGGCACCACATACAGCCTATAGAAATAGAGCCCATAGAAACTTGGGAGAGAAGAAAGGCTTCATGTCTTCAACCTTCTGCTTTGGCTCTAACTTCAGATGTATTACACCAAAACCAAGGCTGAAATCCAGGGCTCTGAGCTGAGCAAGTTGCAAGGATGAACCAGGACTCTTTCACACTCAGATCCTAAGCTGATTCTCCAGATTGCATCCCAAGATCTGCATTTCTCAAAGCACGGTTCTCTTGCCACATTCACCTGGTGCTTGGGAAAAAAAAAAAAAAAAACCACAAATCTCAAAGCCCCACTTCATATTTATACACCAAAATCTGTAAGGGGCAGGTAAAGACATCTTCATTTCTAATAAGTTCCCTTTAGTGTTTTTTGGGTATGAACTCTTGGCTTAATTTGTGTACTATGGATGATTATACAGCATTTTTGCAGGCTAAAGTATTTCACCTTTTGCTTCATTCTCCAACTCATTTTACAGCATACCGTCAGATTAGTGTTCCTAAATTGCTGTTATTATCATTTCTCCACCCTGCCCAAAAGCCTTCTGAGTGCTTCACAGCCCAAAGGATAATGTTCAGACTTCTTTGTGTGACGTTCAAGGTTCTTAGTCATGGCTTCAGAATTTGCCCTTCCCACAGCTGAGTTTCCATCAAAATATAAAATTGCTCAAATACCCAGTATTATGTTCTACAGGCTCCTACCTCCCTGCTTCTAACTTGCTCTCTACTTACTTGCTCAGAAGCCCAAATTCTGTCTTTTCTCTGAATTCATGGAGGCCTATCCATTTCTTTCCTGCCAGAAGTTCTGTGAACATCATAGTGCTTTATCTCTGTCTCTTGCTACAGGGTGCATGAGTTCTACCTTTTATTCTATGACAGTGTGGCCTATTCGCACCTTGCAGAAACTGGGAACAACAATTCCTTTCTCTACAGTGGTATCAGCAAAATAAGATTTCCATGGGACTGTTAGGGGAAGCACACTGACAAACCTCCCACCCTAGCCAGGCACCATAGTAATCGCTTGCATGAGTTGTTTTACCACAGGAGGTCCTGATAAGGAACACGGAACTAATAAGCCACCACCAACTGGAAGAGTAGGGAAGGGTCAAAAGGAGACACCATATGCCTGACCACCTCCCAGCATCCTTCTCGCTGGCATCCATCTTGGCTGAACAAGGTGTGCACCACCAGGAAGGACTCTGAATCAGAATGATTGACTAAAGACAACTGGAAACTAATCTCATCACCATAAAACCCCAGACTGCAAGCCACGTGGCAGAGCTGTTCTCCTGGGTTCCCTTAACTTACTGCTCTCTGCCTGGGTGCCCTTTCCCAATAAAATCTCTTGCTTTGTCGGCACGTGTCTCCTTGGACAATTCATTTCTGAGTGTTAGACAAGAGCCCAGTTTCAGGTCCTGGAAGAGGTCCCCCTTCCTGCAACAGGACTGCCACAATTTTTGTGTAATACTGCCTTCTGGCCACACTAGTTGATCGAGAAGTAGAAGCCTGATGCAAGCTGTGGCTACCATGGTGTTCCACTACTTGACAAAGATTGATTGTTCCAGGCTGGGCATCATAGGTCCATCAGTCCTTTCTCATCTAGATTTTGTTCCCCAGGTCATATTTAGTTGGCTCAGGATTAGCACATGACCAATCCTAGGGATTGAGAGTCTGAGGCACCAACCGTGATGTGTATTGTAACTTTGGGAAGCAGAGCACAGCTTTGGACATGAGATTGGGCTTCCCTCAGCTTCAGAAGGCCTTGGGGTGGGGCATCAACTCATGGTAAGGCTGGGTAAGGAGGCCACTTCAAATTGTTATTCACCATTGCTCTCAGGGACAAGCAAGGGAACTCCATGATACTTTGAGGGAGCCATCACTACACAAATAATTCCTCTGCTTGCAACCTTATTTCTACTGCTTTATTAGTTTTTCTTTATATGGGGATGTTGAGTGGAAGAGAAAGTTCATGCTATATTTTAAAAAAGTTTAAAGTAATACTTGCAAAAGATAGTATTTCTCTCCCCACCTTCTCTGATGCCCCCACCCTTTCTCTGTCTGCCTGTCTTAAAAGATTATTAGATTTCCTCCTTTGGGGAGGGGTGGTTTTGTTGTTTAGTTGCTAATGTGTCAGATTCTTTTACAACCTCATGGGATTTCCCAGGCAAGAATACTAGAGTGGGTTGCTGTTTCCTTCTCCAGGAGATCTTCCTGACTCAGGGATCAAACCCTCATCTCCTCCTTGTCAGGCGGGTTCTTTACCACTGAGCTATCTGGGAAGAAGTCCCTCTTACACTGTTGGTGGGAATGCAAACTAATACAGCCACTATGGAAAACAGTGTGGAGATTCCTTTAAAAATTGCAAATAGAACTGCCTTATGACCCAGCAATCCCACTGCTAGGCATACATACCGAGGAAACCAGAATTGAAAGAGACACATGTACCCCAATGTTCATTGCAGCACTGTTTATAATAGCCAGGACATAGAAACAACCTAGATGTCCATCAGCAGATGAATGGATAAGAAAGCAGTGGTACATATATACAATGGAGTATTACTCAGCCATTAAAAAGAATACATTTGAATCAGTTCTAATGATTGGTTTATTTTTAAACTAGATTGAAGTTATAGGAAAGCACATTCAAACAGATATACTCTACAAAAGATCATGGTAACAGTCCCTATAGCCATATTGAAGATTTTGAGGAATTAAAAACAGAGAATATAGAAAATAACTGCATAAAGAAGGCACTCTTCCTGAACCTAAAAGATAATCATATCTCAATCTAGGGTAATATCCTCATATACAGGTATATCCTATTTAAATTCTTTTCAAAAAGGATATCTTAGTCATATTCTTCCTTAAAAACAAATAGCAATTCTCCTTTGCTAAAACAAATAAACAAAAAGGTGCGATAGATAATGAACTCCAAAAGAATGACTGAGACAGTTAGGGGTAGTGATAGGGTGAAGAAGCACAGAATAAAAATTCACATGGATACAATATGTTACGTGAAATACATAAAGGCTGTAGAGAGACCTGTCTGAAATCAAATAGCAGTTCATCTAAAGAGAAAAAATACTTTAGCTAAAGCATAGTAGGATATTTTTCCCCTCCCAGATTAAAATATAAAGTATTAGGTGACTGAAATAAAATCAAATGAAAACTTACTCTTGAAAATTTATTTAAAATTTTTATAAAGTATACTTTTGTGACTCAACAGTAACTATTACTTGAAAAGATATAACAGTTAACTAGCAATGTCCATCTGGGCAAAAAGGTAATTTAAATACCATGCACTTTGATGAATGACTTTTTAAATGGCCTTGCCCATTTTGTACCATTAGTTTTCAGTCATTTCAGGATAATGCATGGAATATGAAGACAGCAGTCCATTGAAATAATGTCTTTAGATTTAAAGAATAATTCATTCCTTTAATGGTATTACCATTCCCTATGCAGTACATAAGTTTTATTTGTTTGAAAGCCAATACTTTTTTGTTGTTGTTTGCTTTTTGCTTTTTGTTTTAATGTCTAAAGAAGCATAAAATTAAGTAATTTTGTTTTAAAAGCCTCTGGACCAAATATTTTAAGGTTAGAACTTTTCCTAGTCCAGAGATTGTATAATTCCATAATGACTTGGAGAAATTACATAATTTATAATCTTATTAGGTTTTTTTTTGAAGTGAAACTTAATTTATACGAACAACTTAAATATAATCATGGCTCATTTGACAAGAATCTTTCATTTGACTGCAGCTTCTCAGTAAATCTAGGCAGATAGAGTTTAAAGCCTCTGTAGGGAATAGGCAAATACATTTCACAACAAGAGAGATTTAAGTAGTTTTGAAAATGTTCAGTTAAAGCTCTTCAACTATAAATAAAATCACTGGGGGTCTACATAAAACTTTAGCCCAAGGTAGATGTTAGTCTAAAGTAAATTCTAGTTAATAATTATTATCTTTATGAAAACCAGGTTTAGTGATTTAGAAAAAAGCAAGGCCCCAAATTCTACAAATTGATGAAGCCGTATAATTTCCCCTTTCCTTCCACTGAACAGAATACCATTATATTAATACTAAAATTTTATTTAAAGGGATGATCAGTTAATGTAAGTGGAAAATTAGTGCAAATACTCTACATCATTCCTTCATCAAAACTCATGATTTTTTCTTGCTTCCTAAAACTACTGAAATGAAGTATATCCTATATATCTATATTTCAAATAATAATATTAAATAACAACAGTGAAAAGAAAATTTTAAACCCGCTTTTCTGTAGGCCAGCAATCAAAATATTTATTGTACATAATATGTTTCCTTCTCATTAGCCTCTGCATTCTTGGATTCACCTTCTCACCTTTTGAAATAGGTGAGAACTTTAGAAAAAGAGCAGAGAAGTCCTGTGAAATGGATGAGTAGCTGATCAGCTGACATGGATGCTAACTGTAAAAGAACAGAAATGGTTTTTTGCGGGGGAGAGGAGGGAGCACTCTGAGTGGCATATAGGATCTTACTTCTCTGACCAGGGGTGGAAATTGCATCTCTAGAGCAAAAGCCTGGAGTCTTAACCACTAGACCACCCGGAAAGGCCTGACAACAGAATTTTGATGGGATAATTGTCTTTAAGTGCTAATGAGTCATAAGCAGAACTCAGTTATCTTTCCTAAGGTCAGAATAGCAAGTCTAATCAGTATGAGCACAGTTCTCACCAGGTAGCCAAGACAGCCACAATATCTCTACATACATTTTGCTAATCAAAGAAGCTTGGAGACATTACCTTGTCACTTCCATCTTTTGTTCTCCCACATAAAGATCATCACGAAACTATCATTATAATTAAAGCTTAGCATGTTCAATTTTAAGATGTGATCCATCATAGGTGAGCATGAAGGTAATTGAGTATTTGAACTGGGAACTTCCCTAACAGATATGGTGAGTTTAATTCTAGTCAAAGGAATCTAACAAAAATCTAATCAATTCTTGTTTACTAAGGACTCAAATCAACCCATTTCTTCATATTTTTATTATTGATACTTTATCATCTCCCACTTCAACCAATAATATCATTGAGTAATTGCATTCTCTGCTGCTGCTGAGTTGCCTCAGTCATGTCTAACTCTCTGCGACCCCACAGATGGCAGCCCACCAGGCTCCCTCGTTCCTGGGATTCTCCAGGCAAGAACACTGGAGTGGGTTACCATTTCCTTCTCTAATGTGTGAAAGTGAAAAGTAAAAGTGAAAGTGAAGTTGCTCAGTCGTGTCTGACTCTTAGCGACCCCATGACCCCATGGACTGCAGCCCACCAGGCTCTTGTCTATGGGATTTTCCGGTTAAGAGCACTGGAGTAGGGTGCCATTGCCTTCTCCAAATTGATTTCTCTACCTGTGGTCTATGTGCAATCCAATCTCTCATTATTTTCCCAGATCAGTCTTGCTGTCATGGCTCTTCTTACTCATTACCCTCCTGAACAAAAAAATTAAATGCTTAAGTGCTTCTTAAATTTTCATATATGTAGTTCAGGATATGATATGCATAAAGGGTAATATAGACTCTTTTCATGGACAAATATATCAAACTCAAACCCTCAAACTGTAAATAGATATACTTTTATAAAAATATTTAAAAAGATTAAATTCTTTGAATACCTAAAAATTCAATAATTTTTACATTATTTTTATGTTCATTAGTAGTCACTTTGCCTTTGGACTTTTAAGAGGTATTTTTGATATTTTCAGTTCAGTTCAGTCACTCAGTTGTTTCCAACTCTTTGCAGCCCCATGGACTGCAGCACGCCAGGCTTCCCTGTCTATCACCACTCCCAGTTTTTTGATATTTTACAAAAAATTTTTAGAAAAATTTTAAAAAATTACTTTTCCATTTTTAATTTACATTTTGATAAGTATATATTCAAATTTTCTGTACTCTAATGCAATTAAATATTTTAATCCTTTATATAATTATTGTTTAAGTAAAATGTAAATTATGTGAAAATATTATAACAATATCACGATTTTGCTAAACCGGAGGTCAGAAAAATTTTATGAATAAACATATAATAATTTATGAATTATATGTTTTACATTACTTTTTCAAACATCCCAGGCCTTTCAGTAGAATACACAGACTTATAATAATTAAATTCCATCATCTTTCATATGTTTGCTGGTTTTAGCCATATGCAGCTATAATTGTCAAGTTAAGAGAAAAGATCAACTTGATTTATAGCTATAAAATATTTAGATGTGTGGTATGTGGACCTCCATACCCCATGACCCAAACATATTAGAAAGATCTGCCATGAGTTTTGTGTGGCCACTGAAACCAACTTTAATATTTATGTAGTTATTAAAAATATTCCACTTCAGACAAAGTATAATGCATAATATAATGAACAGCTACATCATTACCAGCCTGTTTAAGGTTTAAGACAGTACTGGTAATTTGGTGTCCCTGTTCACCCATCTCCACCTACGTTCACTCCATGCCTTCCAAAGCTAACCACTATCCTGCATTTTTTATTGCTATTTCAAATGGCAAGTTCTTTAAAGGTGTTTTCTATTTGTTGATGAAGTCCAGACCTGTTTGTCACTGTATATGATAGCTCTTACAAAAATAAACTTGCGTACTTTTCTGAATAATTCTGCAGATTCCTTTTAGGTTTTCTGACTAGATAATAATACACTTGAGAACAAAAAAAACTTTGGAATTTTCCTTTCCAATTGCCACATTTTCTGTTTTTTCTTGCTTTAATCTGCACTGACCAATGACCTTTAGCACAGTGTTGAACAGAGGTGGTAAGCTAATCTTTTTTCTTATTTCTGATTTAAGAGGGAAAGCTTCTAACATTTCTTCATTAAGCATGATAGGTGCTGTCAGCTGATGATATTATTTCAAGAGGTGAAATGATGTGATCAGAGTTCTTTTAAGAAAACCTCTTGCTGACAGGAGGATGAGTTGGAGCAGAAATACCTAGGAACCGTATTATAGGAATCAATGTTATTTTGTGAAAAAGTGATGGGGCCTGTGATGCTCCATCAGTAGAACACACCTCATGATTCTGACTCTGACACTNTTTTAAGAAAACCTCTTGCTGACAGGAGGATGAGTTGGAGCAGAAATACCTAGGAACCGTATTATAGGAATCAATGTTATTTTGTGAAAAAGTGATGGGGCCTGTGATGCTCCATCAGTAGAACACACCTCATGATTCTGACTCTGACACTGTAATAAAGAATTCCATTTTCACTCGTTTGATTCATCAAGTTAGACAAATGTTAGCATAACACAAACCCACATGGGTCTTCCAGTGGATAATATCTAAAACCATGGTTATTTTACTTCATTACAGACTCCACATATGGCTCCATTACACAGAAAAGAATTGTCTTAACTCTTTGACAGTCAAACTGATCTTTTAATTATCTTGCAAATTTTTCAGGAAATAGCCCAATAAAGATGTTGACACAAAGCAAAGTCATTTTTTAGGACTCAATGGACATGCGTTTGGGTGGACTCTGGGAGTTGGTGATGGACAGGGAGGCCTGGCGTGCTGCGGTTCATGGAGTCACAAAGAGTCGGACCCGAATGAGCGACTGAGCTGAACTGACTGAAGAAAAGCTTTAGGAAAATTAAAAATTTCTAAAGAAAGTCATCTCTCAGAAGCTCAGTAGAAAGACACAGTCATTTACATTGTTTTGCACTTGCATATTGGTAGACAGGAAATAGTACATATTTTATAAGTAAATATCTATTGAAATGAGGAAATTGAATCTCAATCTTTAAACTGCAAAGTATTCAAGAGCTGATTTTTTTTCTCCTTATATTGTTTAGGCTAGTCATTATATTTTTCTTCTCTTTTGAGCTCCTTATATTTTTCATTTTATTTTTCTATATAGATGTGTAATATAGACACTGATTATGTCTTATAAATAATAAGATAAAGATTTCAATCCCACTTAAAAATTTTGAGAATTTGTAAAACTGCTAAATTAACAATACTGCATATATTTCACTAATTTTTGTCTCCTGACCCACTGTCAGCAAATATAACATTTCTATTGTAATGGACATGTTTAATTCTAACTAAATGGCCCTAAGGGACAGTATCTGCCATAGCAATGAAGTTTAATGACAATTCTGCTGACATTTCTCCTATCTGAAAATGAAATCATGTGGAAAATGATTTCTATGTAGCAGAATAATTAAAACAAACAAAATTTGATTTGGTAGAAATGGAAGCTCAGTTTGTCTCTGTTCTCATGGGGAGGAAGATGTACTTCACCACTAGTTCTAGTTGGTATTATGTTTCCATGCTCTTTAAAACAATCATATATAGATATAATTTATATAGATGTTCTAATTGTATTACAACTAAATCCAACTAACAGTGATGCTGATCCTAAGGGATTTTTGTGAGGTTTTTTGTTTGTTTCTTTTTGCTGTATGAACATTTCTCTGTTTTGAATATTGCTCCAGAGGATTGATTCTTTTCTGAGATTTAGCACTTTGGATATACAAATATTTTCATTATTACGGTATTTCTTCTCATTGGCTTTGGCCTTTTTATGAAATACATGCTTTTGTCTATACCACCCAAGTAAGAATTATACCTAAGTAAAATACGTGAGGTTGCTAGGTTCTGGCACTGTTTAAAAGAAATTGTGAAAAACAATTGAAGGAAAACACCAAAGTAAGCTTTTATAATTTTAGGAACCAAGGGACTTCTATCACAAATATTTTCCTACAAAGAGAGATTGTTTTAGTTCCTAACAAAAATTTTAATGAACAATAGCATGTACTACAAGGAAACTGGAAAATACAACCAATTAAAGTCTAAGCAACATATTTCAAAGAAAGTGTGAACAGAACACTTTACTTGAATTCTGTCAACATGGTCTAATGACCTTTTTCTTTATTTGAAGATGGCTGATTTTAAATAAAAGTTATTCTATCTGCAGAAGAGAATTTACACAAGGAAAATGCTACACTTCAACAATAGATAAAATGAAATGTCAATTCATTCTCATAAGTCCACAAGAATATTCTGTACTGTTCAAACAAAGTTTTCAATGCAGCTGAAACATTAACCACTCCAAGCATAAACCACTTCATTCACAAAACATGCGGCATCCAGAACGTTTTTTTTTGTACTATGAGAGTATATCAAATAATTATTATTTTCATGGATTCAGAACACTCTGTTTTACCAAACCCTCTAAACAGATTTTGTAGGTTTTTTTATGGGTTTTCAGTACACAAATGTCTACTCTTCTAAGATGATCTGTCTCACANTGAGAGTATATCAAATAATTATTATTTTCATGGATTCAGAACACTCTGTTTTACCAAACCCTCTAAGAAGATTTTGTAGGTTTTTTTATGGGTTTTCAGTACACAAATGTCTACTCTTCTAAGATGATCTGTCTCACACCTCTACTTAGATGCTGTGTTGTTTTCTGCCCTATTATTTGTCTGCTTCCTTCCAGGCTGGGCTTATACCTCAGTTGTTTTATCTATTGACACACTTATGGTCTTTCTAGGCATCAAGGCATCTCTTGATGATAGTGGTAAAAGCACTAGGGGGACTCCCAGGTTCAGTGCACTCCTATTATCCACAACTTGAATCTCTGTCCTTACACTCTGAATCTTTCAAACACGTCCCCAAACTCCATTCCAATGGTTCCCTTTGTCAGTTGGTCTATAAAATATAACACTCTTTCCCTTACTCTTCCTTTTAGCCTCGTTGTATCTCCAAGAATCTTATTTTGTTGCCCTAATCACATACTGTATTTCTTCTTCTTCTTCTTTTTTTTTTTACCAAAAATTCATAACATAGGGAGAAAATTCAAAATAGGAATGACTAATAAACCTCTTTCAATGTTCATTTCCCACATATTACCTAATCTAGTACTCTCTNGCAAAGAGTCAGACACAACTGAGCGACTGAACTGAACTGGACTGAAAGATGAATTCAGAGGAGAGGAAATTCTTCCTTTTATACATGAGGAAATGTAGACCATATAAGTTATGTGATTGATGAGGTCCAAAACTAAAGTTATCTGATTTTCCACAAAGGGTCAGACACGACTGAGCGACTGAACTGAACTGAACCGATGTTCGTAAAGGAGTCTACCGGATTGTCTCCATAACATCATCCTCTACAAGTTAAAAGTGCAGATTTTGGATCTCATTCTGTTGTAATGCATTCTATTACTATAACAACTTTGCTATCTTTAAATTTATAACCCATTACTTATTTTTCATCCATAAAACTATTTAATTCCCTCTTGAGCCTACATACAGTGGCAATAAACCAAATCAGAAAAGAAAATTCAAATACTAAAAACTAAATAGGAAATTTTAGAACAAATGAGGGAAAAAAAAAGACATTCTTTTCTTCTTCTTTTCTAGATTACAACTAAAAATTTACTTGAATATGGAAAAAGTCAACTCCATAGGCAACAATTTAAAATAAATTGAAGAGACTCTATGATAAAGTATAATTACAATTCAAAAAGTTAAAGCATGTTAAAAACAGTTGGCTACAATTCTGAAGTTATTTGGGAGGGAAACAAAGGGTAAAGGCTTCAGTCAATTTCTACAAAGTCAAGATAAGCATCCTAGAGACAATTCCAGCTAATTTTAGATAGGGAGGTTACTTCCGGGAAAAGTACATTCCCTCTTCCAAGGGGGAAAAATAAATCAACATCCAGAAAGCCTGAAACTTTCTGACCTTCCACACTCTCCAGTATTACTGATGGATAAGTCAAAAATTTCAACTGAGAATTACCGGAAAAATATAACAGCTTTCAAGTCCATATGCATTTTAAGATTCAAGATTATTTTGCCTTTTTTAGAATTGTAAAACTTTAGTTGTTATTTTTTAGAAGTATAAAAATATTAAAATAATTTAAATATTCAGATAACCATTAATCGGTCAAAAATGTAATATGAAATCTCTTTACTCAAACATCAGAGTTAAGCTTTAAATAAAAATGGTAGGCCTTTAATTCACTTTTTTCCCCTCTATTCTTTTAAACTCATTTAGGAGCATCATTACTAATCCTGTCTCTTATACANTAACCATTAATCGGTCAAAAATGTAATATGAAATCTCTTTACTCAAACATCAGAGTTAAGCTTTAAATAAAAATGGTAGGCCTTTAATTCACTTTTTTCCCCTCTATTCTTTTAAACTCATTTAGGAGCATCATTACTAATCACTATTCCTAGTGAATGCTATTGTAATGTAAATATGAAATCTACTGTAAGGGTAAAAATATATGTACTAAAAGTCATAAATACAAATAGGTTAATATTTGATGTGACAAATGTTTTCTTTCATTCTAGTACAGGTTCTTCATCTAATTTTGACAAATAAAAACAATACAAATTAAGTGAATGGAAATTTATAGTTTATTCCAACTTGTGAACCAAAAGCCATTCTGCATCTATATATTTATATCCATTATAAAAAGAAGAAAATCACTAAATTTCAAAGTGCTTCTATGTCTCTGGCTCATATTACTGGTTCATGTGGTAAATTCAGATATATTTACTTTAAAAATGATGTAAATCAATGGCATTAAGGTCCTATACAGAATATATTTGTCAATGTTTTGCATATTGTAGTTTCTTATTGTAATAAACCCGATGAGACTGCCCATCATACATGTCTCTCACTTTTTATTTCTCTCTTTTTTTTAAGCATATAAGTGAAAGAAGATATTTTCATTGCTGATATATTTTCAACTTACATAGGTCTACTTAAAGTTCAGTGGTTCACAGTACTACTATGAAGTACACAGCAGGAAAGAGAACCCAGAAAGAACTACACAATAGATATGATCTTGAAGGTTGGAATTGCAATTCCAGTATTCTGGCTTTCAACTCTATTATTTTTCTCTCCCAAATAAGAAAGTTTCTGGAATACAAGTAACTGACAATAATACTAATTATATAAATAAGATTGCATTGGCTTCATTTAGTAATAAAGAAAAAGCAACTCAATTTCAAGCTTTAGTACTTATTAAATTAGTAATTATTTACCCGACATGTGCAACAGATAACAGAATGACATTTTTAACACTTCATTTCAGAGTCACCCTCACAATTAAAACCCAAACTAAAACTTACATTTTAATGTGGATTTGGCCAGCGTGATACACTTAATAGATTTAATTTTATCGATAAAAAAGAAATAAAACTGCTTTTAGGTGATTTATTTTCACTTTCAAATTGCTACTAAGTTTCTTCATGACAGTCACTTTTATTACACTCTTCAAGGGATCCTCTACAACAATTTCAATCTGTTCACTTCATCTCTGATATACCTTACAATGGTTAAATTTTACTTTTTTAATAATTACTATGCAAAAGCAAGAAAGACCTTAGGTGTTTTTATTATTATCATTGCAGTTAGAAAAAGTAGATGTTGTCTCCTGAAGTTCCTTTCCACTTCACACATAAACACTTATCCAATCCCAAGCCTCTTGTACTTTTAGCCAAAGGTGAGTAAAGTGACCTCTCCTGCAGTGATGGTAGTAGGGGTTCCTCACAACAGGTGAAGAAAACTGTTTTATATAGACCACCAACCATTTAGTTTTAGACAAAAGGACGTGAATAATATTTTTGCAAACCTATGTAACTAACGGTGCTCAATATTATCTTTTATATACACACAAGTATGGGCATGTCGAGATATAGGAAAATCTAATGGGTTGAAGATGTAGGATTTTAAAGAGACATAGGTGACTAGATATTAGAACAACAACATTTTTAACACTTCATTTCAGAGACACTTACTCTCTCAATTAAAACCCAAACTAAAGTTTACATTTTAATGTGGACTTGGCCAACATGATACATTTAACAGATTTAATCTTATTAATAAAAGAGAAATAATGAAGTTTCCATTAACTAAAATATTCTTTTTATAATGAGTTATTGCAGGGGTTCATAAATAGAGCACTTCTGTATGCATTCAAAACTGAAAAAAAATGTAAAACATGAATTTAGTTACATATTTTATGGAATATAAACATGGTATAAGGAACATGGGCATTTCTGTTATGAATTAAAAGCTGAAAAATGTTACTTAACCAGTATGATTTCCATTATAAATGCCTTTTAAACTACTGACTTAGAAAATTGATGTCTATAGATCTTTTAAGACATTATTTCTGTTAAACACTAATTGAAAACATAAAGTACAAAACATTTATGTGAGAAAAAAACAACCATTTCTATTGAGATCATAGCAGGCTGAAAGCATCACTTGACTGAGTTGTCTAATATGTATGTCTCACTCACACACACACCTACACACCTACTGATAGCTTACATTATCCATATGATATTTAAAAGGAAATTTTCAAATGTAACGTATTCCACTATAAAATTCGTGGCCAAGTCTTGACTGGGTTATCTGAGTAATGTCTATGATGTACTTTTGTTTCGATATTTGAAATCCAATCATATCAATAATAAGATGACTTACCGGCCCAAATGAATTACTGTCAAAACTATGTCCATGATGATCACCCTCAACCCAGATGTGACCACGAGGGACTTTGACATAACGTTTTTTGTGTCCCATAGTTCTAGAAATTAAAAAAAAAAAAAA
>SJYV01019682.1:462490-522539 GCA_006410875.1 Neotragus pygmaeus
GAAGAATTGATGCTTTTGAACTGTGGTGTTGGAGAAGACTCTCGAGAGTCTCGGACTGCAAGGAGGTCCAACCAGTCCATCCTAACAGAGATCAGTCCTGGGTGTTCATTGGAAGGACTGATGCTGAGGTTGAAACTCCAGTACTTTGGCCACCTCATATGAAGAGTTGACTCATTGGAAAAGACTCTGAGGCTGGGAGGGATTGGGGGCAGGAGGAGAAGGGGACGACAGAGGATGAGATGGCTGGATGGCATCACTGACTTGATGGACACGAGTCTGAGTGAACTCCGGGAGTTGGTGATGGACAGGGAGGCCTGGTGTGCTGCAATTCATGGGGTCACAAAGAGTCGGATATGACTGAGCGACTGAACTGAACTGAACTGAACGGGGTTGAGGGCAGCGGAAGAGGGTATCAGATGATGGGATGGCTAGATGGCATCACTGATTGAACATGAAGTTGGACAAACTCAGGGAGATGGTGAGGGACAGGGAAGCCTGGCGTGTTGCAGTCCATGGTGTCACAAAGAGTCAGACATGATTGGGTGACTGAACAACAACCATGGGGTTGAGAGAAGGCTTAAGTAGTTAGATGACAATATAACAGAGAGGCTGCTATAGAGTATAGTCTCTGCAGACAGCCCATCTTGGAGTGGATATCTGACTTAACACTTTAAAGTTTATGTAACCTTGGGCAAGTCGATAAAGGTCTTAAATGTCAGTCACCATATTTGCAGAATGGGGCAAATAATAGTACCTAATTCAAAAACTGTTCTATGGATAAAAGTGGCATGTATTAAACACTTGATAAATGGATTCTCTTAGAGACTTTCTAAGTAAAGACTCAATGTATTTCTAATGTATAGTAAGAACTCGGTAAGCTCAGTAAGCGGTAGTTATTATTGCTATCATCTTCTTTGTCCACTATTTTCTTTCATTTTATAATTCAGAATGTGTTCAGTTTCTACTGCTTATTAGCATCAGTCTTTTAAAATTACCTGAGCTATGCTTCAATAATTCCTTTTCCCTACATTTGCACTGGCCTTGTAGACTATTTTTAATGGTACAGTGAATCTTATTTTTTCTTTTATTCTTATGCCCTTCTGGAACATTCTAAAACTTATATGTGAAAATACAATATACGTGCTTGTGCATATTCAAACACTCAGAGAGTAGTAGGTGAAAGCACAATCTACCTATTTATGCTTTTACTTACTAACCACTTGCATATTTGAATGTTGCTATGCTAAAAGAGAATGGTTTACCTAGACACTAGACAGGGTGTGAAAGAACTCTGAGCTATAGAACCCTGCTGAAATGCATCCCATATACAGAGTGTATATTTTCCCCCCTCAGGTTTCAATCTAACTTTTAAAAAAATAACCCAAAATGACTTTGAAAAATATGATGCTAAAATATCAAACTGGTTCTCTTTAGGACTGCCAAAGAAATATAATACTCCTAATAGAATATCTCTAGAGAAGGAATTTTAAATAGCTTTGTGCTCCTGAATTCACATAAAAGAAAGACAAGATAATCTTTTAGGTGATTTAACAGTTAAGTGAGGTGTCAGCCTACAAGGTTGCAAATAATTTTGGTTTTGACAGACAAAATGAATTCTGTATGGTATTCTAACTATCTATCTACAAAAAGGCATTTTTTTGTACTAGTTTTACCAAGACAAGTTACCTAGGTCTTATAAATGGAATGAAGAATGATTGCTTCCAATTTGATTTGACCTTGAAAACAATGATTTTTTAAGTCTCTGAATATTTTGAGTAATCAGTTGAACACAAAATTGTCTGTGTAATCCCTGATGTCACAAGAAGGAAACAAATTCATATTTAAAGTATCTCATAAGCAGACACACATATATTCTTAATGTAGGTAATCAGTATTAATAAATCATGATTGTTTGAGATATTTTTAATTATTTATTTTTCAAAGAATCCTGTTAATTTATTTTCATTGTGCAAAGTAGATGCTGCCCTGAGGGTGTTCACTGGACACTCCCAGGATCCTAGACCCCTGAGTTTTCATTGTCAAGAAGGGGCTAGGAGTACAAAGTTCAGGACTGTTTAAGATCAACAGCTAGAACCAGATTGCTTTTATCATCATTAATAGACTGGACTAGAAAAAAAGATACCTATCATCAGGAAAAGAAAATGAAAAGAATATTGCCTATCTAAGGCAGGGGTCCCCAACTCCAGGATCTAATGCTTAATAATCTGAGGTGGAAGAGAAGTAATAACAATAGAAATAAAATGCTCAATAAATGTAATGCACTTGAATCATCCTGAAACCAACCCCGCTCCCAGTCCATGGAAAAACTGTCTTCCACGACACTGGTCCCTCGTGTCAAAAAGGTTGGGGGCTGATGATCTAGGGTGATTTCTGGAAGGGAAAAGATTCTCCCTTGAAAATCCACATACCACTCTCAATGTGTGATTGGGGTTAAGATTCACACTGCTTATGGTTTGGACCAGTTAAGAATTAATTTTAATTGACTCCAAGAATCTGGCAGAAGGAACTATAAATCTTTTCAAGGGTAATCTGTCAATTCAGAGTTCGAGTTTTCAAGTTTTCTATAAATAAGTTCCTACCAATAGGCACTTACTATCCAAAGACAGAACTTGCAAGGAAGTAGCCAGCATTAATGAGTAAGAAAGTGTGTTCGTCATTCAGTTATGTCCAACCCCATGGACTGTAGCCCTCCAGCTTCCTCTGTCCATGGAATTCTCCAGGCAAGAACACTGGAGTAGGTAGGCTTTCCTTTCTCTAGGAGATCTTCCTGACCCAGGGATTGGATGACTATAAATGAAAGAAAGAAGAACTGGCATATCTATCTAAAAGATTGCTTAGACTTTAGCACAGAGAGATACGGAAACGAAAAGTAGGAGAGACGGAGAATGTTATTAGAAAATGTAATGTCAGTGTAATTAGAGTCCCAAAGGAAGGGAATAAAACAGGACCAAGGAAGAGGTAACATTTGAGAGATAGTAACAGAATTTTCTACAACTGATAAAAGCATGACTTACAGCTTCTGTAATCAAAGTAAATCACAAGTGAGATAAATAAACAGAAAGAAATCACACTGTGATATACCGTAATAAAACTGCAGAACACTAAGAATTCCTCTTCCCTAAAAATTTTATAAGAGCTGCCAGACAAAAAAGAAAACATTACTTTCAAAAGAATAATGACTTGACAGAGTTTCCTTGTTAAGATAGAAACATCATTCAGCAATTTTAAATATAAAATTCAATGAGTTTTCAAAATCTACCCAAGCACATAATCATTAGATCAATATATGAAACACCTGAATTACCCAAAAATGGTTTGTCATGCCCTTCCCCAAGCAAATCTGCCTCCATCTCCATCCTTGGCTCCCAGTTGAGTTTTCTGTCACTATGTTGTTCAGTTACTCAGTCATGTCCAACTCTTTATAATCCCATGGACTGCAGCATACCAGGCTTCCCTGTTCATCACCTTCTCCTGGAGCTTGCTCAAACTCATTGTCATTGAGTTAGTGATGTCATACAACCATTTCATCCTGTTTTCCCCTTTCTAGAATTTTATATAAATGGAATCATTCCATATGCATTCCTTTATTTGTTTTCGAACGTACTCTATTTCGTTTTGAGATTAATCCATGTTGCTGCATATATTAGTCATTTGTTACTTGTTTCTTAATCTATTATAGAGGTATGTCAATAACACAATTAGTTTATCATTAACTAGTTCATGGACACTTGGGTTGCTTCCAGTTTCTGGCTATTATCAATAAAGCAACAATGAACATAAAAATCAAAGAATTGATGCTTTTGAACTGCGGTGTTGGAGAGGACTCTTGAGAGTCCCTTGGACTGCAAGGAGATCCAACCAGTCCATTCTGAAGGAGATCAGCCCTGGGATTTCTTTGGAAGGAATGATGCTAAAGCAGAAACTCCAGCACTTTGGCCACCTCATGCAAAGAGTTGACTCATTGNGATGTTTGAGAAGACTCTTGAGAGTCCCTTGGACTGCAAGGAGATCCAACCAGTCCATTCTGAAGGAGATCAGCCCTGGGATTTCTTTGGAAGGAATGATGCTAAAGCTGAAACTCCAGTACTTTGGCCACCTCATGCAAAGAGTTGACTCATTGGAAAAGACTCTGATGCTGGGAGGGATTAGGGGCAGGAGGAGAAGGGGACGACAGAGGATGAGATGGCTGGATGGCATCATGGACTCGATGGACGCGAGTCTGAGTGAACTCCGAGAGATGGTGATGAACAGGGAGGCCTGGCGTGCTGCGATTCATGGGGTCGCGGAGAGTCGGGCACGACTGAGCGACTGAACCGAACCGAACCAAGTGTAGCAAAATGCACAAAGTAGAATAGTGGTTATCAGGTGCTGGGGGAGGGAGTTATTGTTTAATGGGTATAGAGTTTCAGTTTCAGATGACAAAAAATTTCTGGAGATAGACAGTGGTAATGTTTGGACAAAAATGTGAATTACTTAAGGTCACAGAACTATACACTTAAAATGGTACATTTTATGTTATGAATGTTTACCATAATAAAAAAGAGAGGGCAAAATACTCACAAAGGTTTGCACTGCAACATTCTTTATGACTGTGAAAATAGCAAATATTTTTCTGACCAACAATAGAAGTTGAGTTAATGGCAGTTGTTTATACAGTATGCTGATTCAGTGGGTTCCTACACAAGCACTGAAAATGATTTGTATGTTTAAAAAACACTTGAGCAACAATGTTTCCAGCAGCTTTAATCAAAATAGCAAAAACCTGGGAAATAAATGTTCATTAATTGGAGAATGGAAAACCATGCCAAACTGTGGTATATTCATACAATGAATGATACTCAGTGATCAAAAAGATAGAACTATGTGCAGCACCAAGAACAAATTACAAAATCATTTTATGTTGAGGAAAATATGGCTTACCTAAGAGACTACATACTGTATGATTCCATTTAAAGAAGCTCAAGGACAGGTAAAACTAACTTGACTTATCTTTGAGGAGGTAATGTTAATTAAGAACTGACTGGAAGAAGGAATAGTTCTATATTTGAACTGTGTTGGTTATGTGGTTGTATACATTTCTGAAACTCATAAATTGTACCATGTGTTGTAAGATGTACTTCAATAAAAGTTGTTGAGAAAGAATGTGCATTTATGTGGAAGTATTTTCATAGTACATTAATGAAGTTTAAACAGAGACAATAAAAACAATAGACTATCCATGATTCCTGAGAGATGGGAGGTAGGGAGGGAGTGAGGATAAAGGACATAAAGGGACATGGAAACTTGGGGGGTAGAAGAAATGAGCCATTTTTTCCTTTTTTCTAAGTTTTCCACATTAGGCGTTGAAATAATATTTGTGAAGAGAATAAAACAAATTTTTTAAAATGTAAAATGATCCCCCAAAAAAGTGTGAGTTTAGGAATACCATCAGATTTTTCTCATAATTCAACTGTATATTCAATATATATTGAATACTGGCTTTTTTTCAAAATTGCTTGTTGGAACAAAATTCAAAACATGACTTAGCTTACATTTCTGCAATCTTTGGTGTCATAGACAGAGGGTAAGATTATTCAAAATATGTTAATAAGCTTTAAAAAAAAAACTGGGTGTCACCCACTCTACAATTTTCTAACACGATGCATAACTTGGAAAGTACCACTTTCTGTCAGAACTAAGAAGAGTGATACAGATGATTTTTGAGAGAAGGGTGGGATTTTGTGATTTGAGGAGACCTGGTTTCAAGACGAGATTTGGGTTCTGCTTTAGGAAAAATCCAATGAAACAAAAATAAATATAAAAAACTGTCATGATATCTTCAAAGTGGATTTACAATATGGCATACATAAGAAAGGAAAAAAAGCTCATGAAATTGAATGTTGGCCCCTTGAAATCTATATATCTAATAAAGTGGTGGTTAGGCATGTCAAAAATCAATTTCCCCTCTGAGCCTGAGAAAATTAAATTTAAATGTCTTTTTTGGTTTCCCATGTTTAGAATTTTGAAAAATAGATGAAAGAGAACAAATACCTATATTGACTTTTTTTCCTAGAACTTAAAGTGATTTGATGTGAGTGGCAAGGTTATAAGATGCCACCCTTTGTCACATCTCCTAAAGCAGAGATGGAAAGAATCACTGACATTCTTCCACACTAAGCACAATGGATTTTAAAATTCCAAGTGTTATTTGCGATGATTTAGTCTAGGGTAAAGGAACATGTTTTCATCTCAGATGTTACCTCTACTGTATTGATGGAATTTCCTGGATTGCTAGACCAAAAGAGGTTCAAAAGCTACATTCAAGGTAAAAAGGACAATGGATTATAACTGATTATCAAACTCTGACCTGGTCATGGAAAGGGAGAGTTAGTAAGCATCCCCCAACTCTGCTGTCCCAGCTTTTAGCCTAACTCACTGATTTTACAAAAGAGGAAAGCAAAGTTCAGAGAGCTGAATTTACTGATTCATAAGATTGTTGAAGCACCCCATGCAGTCCATTCTCTTCAGCATCTTCTGCCGCTGTTAATGCCTATTCTATACCAGGTTTACAAGCTTGCAATATTTATTTTCCCTTTCCCATTATCCCAATATTATTTCCTTCTTTTTACCTTTACCACCACTTGGGGATTATCATCCCCTTCTCTTCCCTGGTAGGCGCTGACATATATCTCTCGACATCATATCTCTTCAGAACGCAAGGGTTGATTATCTTACAAAGAAAAGAAATGCATTGTTATCACACAATTGTTAGATTGAGACCCTATTAGTATAGACACTATTTAATTACAACCTCTTTGAATCAAGCCTTGTTCTTTTTTTTTTTTTGCTTGGGTATTTATTTGGGGAAGTTTGGCGCTTGGATGATTGAGGGGAAGGTATTTTTCAGACAGGGAAGTTTGATTAAACTGTCTAAACTTGACTGTCTTTCCACAGGAAGTTTCCCTCTTGCCTGGCCATCACTTCCCCTGCCAATCTGAAAAACATTTCAGCTCTTTAGATCAGTCTTGAGACTTGGTCCCACTCCCTTTTACCCTTTCTGTCTCTTTCTCCATATCCTAATCATTAACATTAGCTGTAAGTTTTAAATTTTTTATTGGAATATAGTTGCTTTACAATGTTGTGTTAGTTTCTGCTGTACAGTAAAGAGAATCAGTTACACATATACAGACCTCCCCTCTTTTTTAGACTTCTTTCCCATTTAGGTCACCACAGAGTATTGAGTATAGAATGTGTGCTGCTTTTTTTTAAGATGAAGGTAAAGTTCTTCAAAGATGAAGAAGCCAAATCATGTAATAAAGGATGTCTGTAAAATCTCTATATGGACACTGAAATTCTCAAGGATAGTGATAGAATTTATATATCAAAAGGAAAAGATGATTCAATTGCCCCACAACCTAGTACCTACAAACCACAAATATTTATTATCTAGCTCCTGTTCTGTGAGTTGACTGAGATGACTGGGACAGCCCAAAATGTCTGGCCTAAGTGGAATCAGCTGATCTTTGTAGCTGGCAGCCCTGCTGGGGACAGAAAGTCTAGAATGTCCTCATTCATTCATCTGGTGGTTGGATCTCAGCTGGTCTGCTTATTTCTGCTCTACATGGTCTCCATCTCCCCTCAGCTCCACTCAGTCTGTTCACAAGTAAAAGTGTTCTGAGACTTCTTAAGATCTCCGTTCAGTAGCAGCTTGATGTCCTTTCTGGCTCATTTGATTGGCCAAAAAACTTACAAGGCCAGTCCAGAATTAAAGGATGGAGAAATGGACTCTTGATGACAGTTGACAAAGGCTTTATTACCTGCGGAGACTGAACAGGAGAGAAGGGAAGAGTATGGTAAACACAGAGAGAATGGGCTTTCGTGAGATTTGGAAGTTACAATGGGAATGTTCCCTCTGTTTCCATGCTGCATAACTCTTGGGGTAACTCACAGAGTGGTCTCAACTTAAGACAGGTACAAAGGAAGTAAGAACAAGGTTTCCATTAATAGAGGAGGAAACTCAAACATTTAGGTAAAGATTACTTTGTCAATTATCACTTTGTCTCCTGGAGACACTGGGAAGAGTTTAGGGAAGCAGAGGAAGGGAGTGATTAACTAGGGGTGGGGGTGGGCAGTAGATGGACAGAAGAGTTAGGTATCAGAAAACAAAACAGAAAATATTTGCAGTGCTATCTAAAGATGACTGGGGTAAGAGGAAAGGAAGAAAAAAACTAATCTCAAGATTCTTAGAAATTTGACCAAGGGGCAATTTTCAGACTGACATTGATATTGGCCCCATCTTTGAGGAACCTCTGCATGAGCTTGCACTAAGGTCCTGGTATCACTCTGGGTCAGCTGGGTAGTTTCCAGATCTAGCAAAGAAAATGCAAAATATCCAATAAACACAGAATACCTTTTTTAAAAATATAAGTATGTCTCATTCAACTCTTGGGCCATACTTTTATAAAAACATTACTCTTATTTGTCTAACATATAGATTTAACTGATTACCCTGGATTTTACTTCTCAACACTGGGGGGAGGGAAGAAAATGAAGCAGGTGCTGAGCAGGACTGATCACAGCCATCAACCCTAATAGCTAATTAGAATAAAACCCTGTTTAGAACCACCAAGTCCTGGGAATTCCAGCTGGGTGCCCCTCGCCATTTCCATTTATGAGAGGTTTTCTTTTTCTCCTCTCCACCTCCATCCCGACCTCACCTCTCTCCCATCACTCCCCTGTCTTCCTTCCCATTTCTCAGCCTTCAAATCTCCTGGTGCCAAACCAACTCTCATCCCTTCTCCACCGTTCTCTGACCCTGCCAGTCAACTTCATGCTCATTTTAAACTGAGCATTTCTTATTTTTTTAATTTATTAAAAAGTGTTGAATTACAATGTTGTGTTAATTTCTGCTGTACAGCAAAATGACTCAGTTATATGTGCATGTGTGTGTACAGACTTCCCAGGTGGCGCTAATGGTAAAGAACTTGCCTGCCAATGCAGGACACATAAGAGATGTGGGTTCTATACTTGGGTCAGGAAGATCCCATGGAGGAGGGCATGGCAACCCACTCCAGTATTTGTGCCTGGAGAATCCTATGGACAGAGGAGCCTGGCAGGTTACACTCCATAGGGTCACAAAGAGTTGGAGACAACTGAAACAACTTAGCAGGCATGCATATATGTGTACATATATACACATATGTATTCTTTTTCATATTCTTTTCCATTATGATTTATCACAGGTAAAATGAGCATTCCTACTTCACCATCCTCATTTGCTGATTTTTGTCTCCAGAAGAGGAGAGGTAAAATTGCCATCTACTATAAATAGGAAGGAAGGGGGTACTCCTTCAATCACACCCTCAATCCGCAACCTTGATGCCAGTGCTGAAAGAATATGTCCTTAATTCTGCAAATCAGGAATGAAGGTGACACCCATTAAGAAACATCAAATAAAATATTTAAATGTATTTAGATTTCATATCCTCAGGTTGAGGAAAGCTATAATATAACTGATTATGGAAACCCTCAGGGTTTGTAGGAAAGGCTACTTCTTTTAGCGAGCAGTGAATAAATAGCAAAATGAAGTACTTAAAATTGGTTTACAATACACCTCAGCACAGAGCCAATAAATTAATAAAATCTGATAAGTTTTCAGATCCCTTGAGGGGTAAAATGCAGCTTGCAACACAGCGAATTTGCAGCAACATCACAGAACAGTGAAAGTTAATTTTTTCATTTCCTATGTGGCAAGGTCCAGCTAATTTTTCACTGCCAACTCCTCTTTTAAAAATATATATAGTTCTTAGTGTGTAATAGTTAATCGTGATTTTCACGTCATTCTTTTTTTTCCCAATTGCTTTTAAGGAATTCCAACTTACAAGTGAGGTGAACAGCAGCTGAATTTTATCTTTTTTTCTCAAGTATTTTCAGTGAACTCAGTAATCAGTGGGGTATACTTATTCTGGTGTTGGGCAGGGAATTGCATACCCAGCTCCTATTACTGTTCATAAATTACTGCCCCCATATGCACCATCCTGAAAATGTATCTCAGTGAGCTTTGTTTGGGCTGTGTGCTCCTGCCATCAATGGTGGTAGGAATCTCACCAGAAAGCTAGAAAAGACCAATTAAAAGGCAAATCCTCTCTTCTCAATCCAATAATGCTGACCAAAGCAACTGAACATAAGGAGATAAATGTGAATTATTTTCTATGTTTTGCATAATCATTGTTAATTTTAAAATACATTTCAATACACAATATAATGTCCCCTGAAAAGTTCTGTTTACAAACCTTTTTAAAGACACATCACGCAGACAGCTTACCTACATAATTCTAAAGATCTCAGATATTTTTCATTACGGCAGTTCTAATGGATGGTACTTAAATGGTCACAAAATTAAGTAAAAGCATAAAAACTCCCATCTTTAGGGATAAAACAAATAAAANCCCTGAAAAGTTCTGTTTACAAACCTTTTTAAAGACACATCACGCAGACAGCTTACCTACATAATTCTAAAGATCTCAGATATTTTTCATTACGGCAGTTCTAATGGATGGTACTTAAATGGTCACAAAATTAAGTAAAAGCATAAAAACTCCCATCTTTAGGGATAAAACAAATAAAAACTTTGACAGAGATAACAGCCATCAGGTAACGCCACAGTAGGACATTTTGTGCTCAGTTGCTCAGTCGTGCTTGACTCTTTTTGACCCCATGGACTGTAGCCCTGCAGGCTCCTCTGTTCACGGAATTTTCCAGGCAAAAATACTGGGGTGGGTTGCCATTTCCTTTGTTCAGTTCAGTCACTTAGTCATGTCTAACTCTTTGTGAACCCATGGACTGCAGCACATCAGGCTTCCCTGTCCATCACCAACTCCCGGAGTTCACTCAAACTCATGTCCATCGAGTTGGTGATGCCANTTGCCTAAATCAAAATCACAAAGATTCTCTCCTTTTTATTCCCCTGTTTTATAGTTTTAATACTTACAAAAACTATAGTAAGAAAGTTCAAATTTATTTTTCTTTATTTCATCTTACTTTTCTTTTCTTTTTGCATGTGGAAATCCAAATTTTCTAGCACTCTTCTTTGAAAATATTATCCTTTCTTAATTAAATTATTTCGTGCTTTAGACTGAGTTACGTGCCCTCAGAATTCATATATTGAACTCTACCTTCCAGTGTGATGACATTTGGAGATGGAGGCAATGGGGAGGTTTGTTATGTTTAAATGAGATCTTAAGGCTAGGCTCCTTATGATGGGATTAGTGCTTTTATTAGAAGAGACCACAGAGGTCGCTCATCCCCTGCCTCCTTCTCTACTACATGAACACTTATACTAATAACATGTAGGAAAGGAGAAACATGTTTGTAAACAATTTTTCCCTGGTGGTTCAGACAGTAAAGAGTCTTTATGCAATGTGGGAGACCCAGGTTCAATCCCTGGGTCAGAAAGATCCCCTGAAGAAGGAATGGCAATGGCACTCCAGTATTCTTGCCTGGGAAATCCCATGGATATAGGAGCCTGGTAGGGTACGGTCCATGGGGTCCCAAAGAGTCAGACATGACTAAGTGATTAACACTCAACTCAAGGGAAGAGTAGGCATATTTATTATCCTTAGACTTTGTTAACTACATATTTTAAAAGTTTTAACAGTAATAATGTAGTGTATAACTTCCAAGTCAAATAAGAAATAGTATTTAAAAATATCCTTTAAGGCAAAAGAATGCAGGAGAAGATGAGAAAAAAGGGGAAAGTAAGATCAATAGAAACCACAGAAATCAGATGGCATATAAATATATCAGTAATTATAATAAAAGTAAATGAACTAATCTAGCTGTCTGGAAAAAAAAAAGAACTGTGCAACTAAGGAAAAATTCTAGTTGTGTGCTGCTTATAAGAGAGATACACAAAGCAAAAGGACATAGATACATAGAGAAGCTGAATATAATAATACACTATAATTAATATCAGACAAAATACAAACAGATTTCTGAGATAAGACAAGTTGCAATTGAACCTGATCATGGAACACTATTGATATTTATTTTACCCTATAGAAGGATTTTAAGCAGGAAAGTGAGCCTAGAAGTCTTTAATGAATAAAGTTAAATTTTGTTCCTAAAGTCCATGTTGGGGTACTGTTCTAAAAACTACAAATAACTCTGTTAGCACAATGAGACAAGCTTTTTGCTATTCAATTCTACATGTTGCCAATCATTATGTTGTTTAGCAATTAAATGCTGAAATATGGAGACTCAATGCTCCTTTCTGTGGAGCTTTATTTGAATTGGAAATGAAATATATGTAATTAATAGAGGCTGAATTTAAGCAAATTAAGTGATAAAATTTCTAGGAAGTTCAATCGCATATAGCTAACTATAAGACCCTAGCAGTGATCTAGCATAACTCCTTTTTGCACAGACAAAATGGATACAAAAAGCATGTAGGTGAAATCACCTAATTAGTTAGTGGCAGGGCAAATGCAGGCAATGAAAACCAGATTCCATAATTTCCTTTCCATTGCATGGATCATAAGTACTTGAGATTTCAAAGAATATGTCTTAACATATTTTGCTGAAAAAAATGAAATGCCATTTTCTAAATAAACTATAGCCTGTTGCTAGGTAATCAGTGAAAGTCTATTTAGCTCATTTAAATCAGAAATTAGATTTATACATCTTCACAATAAAGTTACAGAAATAATTTTATACATTTAATGTGAATGTTCTTACTACAGCTAAGAATTTTTTGAGTGATGAATATTCTTGATATATTTTTTCTAAATCTGAATTATAGGAGCACGTGACAAAAATGAACTGTAACAATTTCTTTAATATATAGAATGTTTTCTCCTGTTAAACATGCATTCTGAAAATACTGTGTACATAAAAACCAATGCAACTGTTTCTGAGAAATGGAGAAAGATAACAATCAGATTCCACCCATGCTGTATCAGGCATGTATTTAACCCATACTGAGGCCATGTCGATTGATCCAGAAATGGGGTGGCAGTTTATGCTATGTTATTTCGTGTATTATGGTTAGTTTGTGAGGATAAGGTTATGAACAGCATAAAGGTGTGGGCCAGAGCATGAAGAAGAATAAGATCCTGTCCCTTTTACCAAGACTGTAAATTATACCATAATTCAAANGGGGTGGCAGTTTATGCTATGTTATTTCGTGTATTATGGTTAGTTTGTGAGGATAAGGTTATGAACAGCATAAAGGTGTGGGCCAGAGCATGAAGAAGAATAAGATCCTGTCCCTTTTACCAAGACTGTAAATTATACCATAATTCAAAACATAAGCTACAAAGAGAAAATGAAGTTGCTCAGTCGTTTCCTACTCTGCAACCCCATGGACTGTAGTCTGCCAGGTTCCTCCGTCCATGGGATTTTCCAGGCAAGAGTACTAGACTGGGTTGCCATTTTCTTCTCCAGGAGATCTTCCCGACCCAGGGATTGGACCCTAGTCTCCCGCATTGTAGGCAGACGCTGTACCGTCTGAGCCACTAGGGAAGTCATAAGCCACAAAGCAGTCTATAAATAAATATAATAAATACACGTATACACATATATAGTCTAAACTACCACAACAAAATTTCACAAGTTGGAAGCATCTGCCAGAAAATAATTGGTGAGTGGAGGAATATATAAGTGAAGGAACATCAAATGTTGCTAACTGCATAGGTATTCAAAGTATGGTGTTGTTTTAGCCTCAAATAGTCAGAAAAAGCATTTTGTCTCTTTGAATCAAGATGTGAAGAACAGATAAAAACAAAAAAGGTAAAGAACATAGTGTGCATTTCAAATCTCATTCACTTACAGACAAAAACAAAAAAATGGATTTCTTTTTTCTTACTACATTATTTTCTGAAGATACACCACTATAAAATAAGGGAGCTATTTTATAAATCACTTTCTCATTAAGACATTCAGTTGTTATAATCATATAGAAAAATGAAATGTATTTAAATTATTTTATTCTAAAAGCATATTATTGATTTTTCTCTTAAATATTCTATCTGTTATTATAGTATGCCCTAACTTAGATCATATTGAGTCAAAAATTTTAAGGTAAATATATTATTGAATTATAACATAATTATAAACATTATATAAGCTATTTGAATATATAAATGATAAATCCATAAAGAAAATAATGTATCTAACACACATATATTTAAAATTAATTTTTTTGCTAAAATGATTATCAATTATACAAAATATCAAAGCTGTATATACCGTAATCAGCAGATCTTATCACATAATAAAAATAGTGACTTATATTGTTATTCCATGCATGGCTTCCTAACAAACCAATGTAAACAGAACAGTGAACTTGTAATGCATAATTTTATTTTTCAGAAAAATCAATATGTATTATAAATGGTATTGCTACACTTGTTTACAAAGTTCTCTTTTGAAATAATTTCCTGATTGTCCACTTCATTTATCATTTAGTTTCAAAGGTTTTTCCCACATGCTAGTTTTAAAGAGAGGAGGGACACATTCCAGCGCTTTTTTAATGTAAGGTCCAATAACACCTAGATATTAGAGAAACTATGAACAATTTTCCTTCTGTTTGCTCTAATCTCAGTTTTATAACTTAGCTTTTTAGTGTTAAAACAAATGGTTACTATTTATTCCCTACAAACAAAATTAATGACCCTTTGGATTAATTACCAGTAAAACAAAATATAAATGCCTCAGAGCTAAGGAGATCATAAAACAAGGGGTCTTCTTTAAAACTATCTCTTTAGAATAGGAACAATAGATAATTTTGAAGCTGGAAAGCAGTGTGGCAGAGGGCAAGTTAATGTGGGCTCCCCAGCTGGACAGACTTTTGGTTGAACTTCAGGTGTGCTATTTTCTACTTGCATGGCCTTGAGTTCACCTGTTGTAACAGAGGATAATACTATCTGCTTCATAGAGGCGTGATGAGAGATGAGATAATGCATGTAACATTTTTAGAACAGTATCTGGCAGAATAAACTCCAATAAATGGTCACCTTTATTATCATAATTAAGGAATAAGCTTAGCTGTTCTTATGATATAGTAATTAATGCAGCTAGGAAAACAAAAAAGCTTTCCTAAATCAAATTAATTCCACAAATATTTATTAACTACCCAGTGGTATCTGGAGAAGGGAATGGCAACCCACTCCAGTATTCTTTGCCTGGAGAATTCCATGGATAGAGGAGCCTGGTGAGCTACAGTCCATGAGATCACAAAGAGTCAAACACAACTTAGGGACTAACACACACACACTCTTCAGTGATTTCAAGAAACTGTTATACACTAGAAATGTAAACATAAATATGACACAGTCCTTCCCTGGAACAATTTGTAGCTTAGCCGGGTAAATAAACAACTGTTTAAAACATACAGTTTCAACTCAAAGTGGTAAGTCAATGTTATAGGGGCAGAGAGGGCAAAATAAGGAGCTGGGTAAGACATATCCAAGTCAGCTAGGATTACTGAGTAGTTTTTCAGGAAAAGGTGACACTTTTCATACATTATACCCATAATTCTGAAATTAATTATCAACATCTATGAATCACATGATGAATATAAATTATCACCATCCCTAAACCACCAAATTTAAGCCAAGGAATAATTTTGCCACTGTGGATGAAAAATATCATCTGCCACATCAGTAAACAAAGGATTTCAAGCCATCAGCCAGTAAGGCAGCTGCCTCCCCAACCCTGACCGTGTGCCTTGAGAAGGTTCAGTATGGGAAGGCAGGACACTGGCCCTAAACAGTTAAAGTATAAATCAAAGGAGTGATTTCAGTGAGCCCTGACAGACTCTGGCAATCTTCCTATATATAGAAAAGCACTAGATTCATTAACTTGAGATGTCTGGTTTTCTTTAATTAACGGTAATCTTTTGATGTCCTGAGTATCTGGGTTTTGTTGTAAAACTCCTGTGTGTTGACTCCTCCCTTACCTCTTGGGAGCAGTAGTTCAGCATTACCTGAGAGGCTGCCTCCCAGACTTGGGTCTTCAGAAAATCTTTGAATAAAACATAATTCTCAACTTTCAGGTTGTGCTTTTTTTTCCCCCAACTTATACAACCATTAATAAATCAGTATTTTAAATCATTTTTAAAACAAATTTGAAAGCTATATGTATAAGCTAGAATTGAGGAAAGCTTTTTAAAGCAAGACTAAACCCAAAATTATAAAATAAAATATACAAATACCTGAATTTTTAAGAATTAAAAACTTTTTGTATCATAAGGTTTAAAATCAACAGATTAACACTACTTTGAAAGGAAGCTGCACAAATGACATACAGAGGGATTATACCTATACCATAAAGGAGCCCTCACAAAGTCACTCACATTTAAAAAAAAAGGGTAAAACAATCCAACAGAAAATGGGTACAAGATATAAATAGGCAAGTTACTGATGAGACATATGAAAAATTCACTAGCAGTCAGGAAAATACAAATTAGAGTAAACACAAGACAATACTTTACAATCAACAGCTGAAAAATTAAAAAAGAGCTTTAACATCTGTGGGTAGCAGAGGTACAGGAAAAAGAATACTCTTTTACTGGCAACAATATGAAGATTTATAATCTTTTTGGAAAGCAATCTGGCAACACCTATAAAATTCTAAAACTTCATTTGTCTTATGACCTAGCAATTCCAGTACTGGGATTCAATGTCATAAAAATACTTGTATAAGGACACAGGTACAATAATGGTTATTACAACATTGCTCATGATGGCAAAAAAACTGGAAGCAAAGATAACTACAAACAGAGGAATTATTTAAGAAATGATGCCAGACCCCATGTCACAGAATGCTATTCAACCCAGGAAAAGAACAAAAATAAAGCTATTAATTGACTAGAGAGATTTTTCCAAAAGCATTGTTGAATGATAAAAGTAGAAAAGCATATGCGCTATTTTTACTTTCATGAAAAAACGATGACAAAATATCACCATATATGTAAATGTGAATATAGGAAGTATTTTGTCAGAATAAAGAAGCCCATATTCAGAAGAGGCTGTAAGTCTGAGAGGCGGGTGAGGAAAACAATACAAAGGAGAAAGAAGGAAGAGTAAAGACAAAACAGCACATGCACAAAAAAATCAAAGAGCATTTCTAAATAAAGCATTATGATATTACCATATTTATGCCTTCCTGAAAACTTTAAGTAGATTCATATAAAATAACTAAAATAGACAAAATGCAAATATACGTATATGTGTGTGTGTATATATATATATATATGCAAAACATAAACATTTAGAGATGAGCTAAAAGCATTGTTTCATAGCAGGGAAACTAGACAAAAAATAACAATAATGAGTAAAACAGACACTAATTTATAAAAGCCAGAAATGTTAATTGGGTGTAATATTTCCAGAGGTCCTCCCACTTGGGGTCTTTCTTTTCAGGCTGAATGCATCAGCAGATAAATGTTGCAAGGCGGCAGGGACAAAGGGCATACCAGTTTACAGAAGTATCTTTTATTTTGCTATACCTAAGAGTCGCTAGGTGGCCACTCACCATACTAAGCAAAGGATCTGTCAAATGTTAGTTCCAGTAAGAGAAGTCATTTCTACTCAAGTTGTGATTATGAAATGTCTTTGTATTTAGAAGTCAAAAAATTTAGATTCATCCACAGATACTGAAGGTTAGGAAAGGCAAATTTTCATCTCTGCCCTCTCAGACTGTTCAGCAAGGCCTGTGAAGTAAACTGACTTGAGCATCCCTGGGTTTGGGTATTTGAGGAGGGTCCTGGAACCAATTCCCCTGTGATACTAAGGAACAACTAACTGGATACAATTTATGTAAGTTTTATGGTACATAGGAACCCTCATAAGCAATGGAGACCCAAAGAAAGGCAGAACCTACCCACATGTTATTTATAGTTGGCTAAACAAAGAGGGGCAATTATGGAGAAGTAACTGAATTATGTGCAGAGGCTAAAGGAAGATGACTTATTTTAGAAGGTCAATTTTTGTAGAAATCTCTGGGTCTCAGTTTCTTGTTCTTGATATTAAGAATGTTACTTTGCTCCTATTACAGCAAAGTCATCCTTCACGTGAGAAGTCCATCTACTGCTTTGAAGAAAAAGGGTACAGAATGTGCTATTTTTCAAGTCTTTTAAACTCAAAATAATCCTTTTGCCAAGATGGCATATTTTGGAGTGACATATTCTACCACCCCTCAGAGGCAAAAGTAAAACACACACACACACACACACACACACACACACACACACACAAACAACAAAAAATCAAACCAAATGAGAGCAACAACAAAAGAATATATTTTCCATTTCCTGAGAAATTGCTCCCCATCTGTGATTAAAATTAAGAGAGAACGATACAAGAGAGGGGATACCTACTGATGGGCTGAGGCTGCTCTGGGTCTTCTGGCAGAAAATTAATAATCAAAAGAGATCCTCCAGCTGCAAAATCAGTTGTTTTTCCTAAGTTCATTTTAATGAAAAAACTTAGCCACAATTCTACATAGTCATTAGATTCAAACTTACTATCCTCTTTGGGGTAGAAAGCTCTGGAAAACTTCTGCCTCTGTACTCCTGTTCAGAGTTGATGATTTAATGTTTTTAAGCCATTTTAAGGCCTTCTGGGATACAAAAACAACTTTTTAATTGAGGCATGTGAACTGACCAATTTGTTTTCCTTTTCCTCTGATATTTGTGGAAGCCTGCAATTTTATGTTTTGAGAATGGCTTTCTCTACCCATTATTATTAACTCTATAATAATAGAGTTAACTTTACTCATTATTTATTGCTTACAACAGTTATGAAACTATTTGATCTTCAAAATGTAGCCTGATGCAGTATCTTTTGAAATAACTTTTCATTTATTTTTTAATCAGTGTTTCTTTTTAAATTTTAATTACCTAATAATAGCATTTGATAATAACTATATTACAAGGACCAACTGGACTTTAGTTAAATTCAAATTGAGATTCTTCTTTATACATGATCAATACTGCAAAATAGTAGAACTAACTAATCAAAGTCAGCAGGGATTAGTTTAATCATCAATCATTTTCCAACCAAATATTCCTTAATATGTCTCTATTTAATAGTTTCATTCAAACAAAGTACTACAGAGAGAGAATATAATGACTTCTTAAAAGAATTACCATACTAGATTACACATTTGACAGCAATAGATTTGTCTTTATAAAATACAAATATGAATAAAACAGGTATTGTAAAGTACCAAATAAGAAAATTGCTAATATAGGTCCAAATTGCTTCAGCTTACAAGAAACTGTATTATAAATCAACATTATAATGCTTAGAATGCCAGTGTTACATAAATAAGTGAGAGAATTGTTCATAGGTGAAAAAAGATGATGTTTTTCCTGCCCTAGTCATAGGACCATTACATGGTGGCAGGGCCTTGACCTGGGAATTTTCTGGGCTACAAAACATGGATGAAGTTATGGATCAAGTACCTGGAGGCAAAGTGGTTTGCTATAAACATAAAGTTCACTAAAGGCTTCCTAGACTACTTTGCTTCATAATTATGTTTGGATATTTGCTACCAATGATGTAAATTTCAAGTAAGTAGCAAGCAATTTTATCCGCTTCCAAGAAATGTGCTCTGGAGTGTATGTCTGACTTTTCCATTATGGAAGAGAAAATACAGAGAATGTTCAATTCAGGTAGAAAGAATAGGAAATCACTTTTAATGAGGCCTTATTAAGCTTCTAATGTAACCCAGAATAATATTAAGCAGCATAAAATTGACTTCTGTATCCACTGAGTCCATATGTAAAGACTGACTTATGAGAAACTGAATTCAAGGGGGTAAAGTATATCTTACTTAAGAAGATGTAATTTCTCATATTTTTGTGAAGATATAAATTGAAGTGTAAATTCTCCCTCCATAGACATAACTTCTTGATATTTTACCAGGTAGGCCAAATGCTGTCCTAAAATAAATTTTTAAATGATATAAATCACCTTGTGAGACTTTGAAACCAGGTGGAAAAACTACAGTTAAGAAGAAAAAAAATCATTTTTATTTATACTTGGGGAGTCCAACAACTACTTCCTTCCTCCTCAGCTCCCATGCTGGTCCAACCCACCAGCATCTACCTCCTGGACTCCCGGTTACCTCCTCATTGGTTTTCATGTCTCTACCCACCTCTATCTCTAGTCATTCTCTACGTAAGTCCACTCATGGCATATGTCTGCCCTGTTGAAAAATGACCAGGGGCTTCCTCTCACACTTACAATAAAATGCAAATTTCTTACTGTAACCTACAAGACCTTACGTCCGAGATTCCGGGTCTTGGAACTATAGATATTATGAACAAGATAATTCTTAGCCATGAGGGGCTGTCCTATGCAATTTGAGATGTTTAGTAGTATTCCTGGCTTCCAGCCACTAGAGGCCAGTCACATCCTTTTCACAGCTGTGACAATCAAAAATGTCACCAGACATTGCCAAATGTACCTCAGGGGCAAAGTCACCCCTTCCAGGAATCACTTCTCTGCATGATGTGGCCCCTCATGACACCTCCGTCCTCATCTTCTCTGGCTTACTGGACTTCAATCCCACTAGCCTCATCTATGTTCCTCCCACAAACCAAAAGCCCTCTTGACTCTGGCCTTTTTCTGTACTTGCTGTTCTCTGAATAGAAGGCTCTATGTGTTCTAATGTCCCTGTTTAAATGTCCTCTCTATCTAAAATAGCTCCTTCTGCCAGCCTCTACCCCTTAGCATACTTGTCTTTATGGCACTTATCTGCTCCTTAGCTTTATAGTCTATCTCACAGTTGACTTAATTTTTGTCTGTCTTCCTGACTTGATGAAATTCCACAATGCCAGAGATTTGAGCTGTTTTGTTCAACACTGTCTTTCTGATTTCTAAAATAGTGCCTGTCTATATTTTCAACAGTTGCTCAATATGCTGGCTAAATGGATGAATAAGCATGTATTCTGATAGTAGTCCTATTTATTTATTTATTGCTGCACCAAACAGCATGTGGAGCTTCCATGACCCGGAAATGAACCTGAAACTCCTGCACTGGAAGTGTGGAGTCTTTACCACTGGACCACCAGAGAAGTCTAGTAGTCCTCATTAGATTACTATAAACATTTAGAGGTTGTTGTTTCTCTTATTTCTATAACAGTTTCTTATCATGCTTTAACCAAAGAGGTTTTTAGAAATCTTCAGGTAACACAGTCATTATACAAGTAAGAAATTCGAGGCCTGGAGAGATTACTTTGTCAACAATGACACAATTTATCATTAATTGCTTATCTTAGTTGACCTTTAAAAATCAAAAAGATGAAAACCAAATTTCAGGGCTTCTCCTACAGTCTTCCTTCTGGGTATTTTACTGAGATTATTGGACATCTTATTTACAAACTACATTTTTAGAAATTTTTAATTGAATGAGGTTATCGGTATTGAGTACAAGATCATTATTTAAGGAGGCTATTAGTTGAAACATATACCATAGTTCATGATAATTTTTAACATGAGTAGTGATATTACTATCAATTCAACTCAATTTACATTTATTAAAGTGAGCACCTAAAATGTACATTATTTTGGAGGGTTCAGGGGGATTAAAAAGTACTGCAAAGCCTCTGACCTCAAAAACCTTACAGCATAATATAGTACAAGAGATGAAGTAAGTATATAGAAACCACAGCACAAGCATATTCTGATAAATGCTGGATTCGAGATATTATCATGATAATTGCTTTCTATCTGCTGACTAGCTATTGTAGTAGTAACAAGTAATGTACTAAATAATAGTAATTTAGGCATTGTCAAGCAAAGAAAATAGTAAAGACTTTGAATACAGACACAGAAAGCTGTATACTTAATTACTTATTCCACATTCCTTTAAGAAAAGAATTCTGACCAGATTAATGCAGATCTGGGAAATTAGAAAAAATACAAATATGACCATGAGTGGTACAACATGTGACAAAGCGTAGGTAGATGATAAAGTGCATCAAGTGTTCATGTTAGAAAAACTCTGAATTCTTTGGTTTGGCTGGAGTGTATTGATAGTTTAATGGAAGCCAACAAATGTAAGTTTAAGTAGCAAATGTAATGTGAGTATGGACTGACCATATAGAAACCTAAATATCATTCTAATGGTTTCTAAGCCTAAATATCACATATATATATATATATATATATACACACACACACACAAACATATATATGTATGTATGTATATATAATATACTATATATATGTTCTGCTTTCTGGGCAAAGAGGAATATCTGAAGGGTGTTAATCAAAAAAGTTGGAAGATCATATGGAATTATTCACACAGGTCTACCTGAATGGTCAGCTGCCAATGAAAACCATCCCTCCAGATACATTCAACTAATCTCCAGAGTGGAGCTCTTGTTACCTACATACACCAAGCTTCCAGTGATTATAGGGACAATATATCACTGCATATGTAGTGAGTCCACTTCACTTGATGGTTGGTGGTTCTGAGAGCTAACTGGATTCAACTCATCCCCCTGATATGGGGACTTGCTATAGAAAGGCATCAGGGAAGCAAAATATCTGAGCACGGCACCTGTACAATTTTTGCACCTTTTAGGTTAAATGGCTTTTTGCCAGTGAAAGTGAGTCCAAAAAAAAAAAAAAGCAAGTGTTCTCTCTTAAGCATCACAACCACATAATTGACACAATCTCTGTATCTGGAGAAGGGAATGGCAGCCCACTCTAGTATTCTTGCCTAGAGAANGGGAGGCCTGGCGTGCTGCGATTCATGGGATCGCAAAGAGTCGGACATGACTGAGTGACTGAACTGAACATCTAAAACTAACACAAACTTGTAAATCAACAACATTTCCATTTAAAAAAATGTAATATCATAGCTATGCTAAGAATTATGAAAGAAGGGAATGTGTAGCCACAAATAATAGAGGCATCTGACCTAGTCTGGGAGAATGAAGGGGACAGTGAAGAGAAAGTTTCACACAAATTGAGAGCATATGTAGAAGACCCAGGTCCAAAGGAAATCCAGGACATCAGGGAGCTGGAGAGAAGGCCAGAGGAGCAGGAAGGCCAAAGGGGTGGCAAAGCAGAAGAAAATGATGGAAGAGTGATGAGCGGGAACCAAATTGTGCTGCATTCTACTGGGAGAATTAAGAATTACAGTTCAATGATTTTGTTTATTCAGTTGATTAGGTACCCAAATAAATAGTTTATTCATGGTACATGAAATAATTGCATACTTAGTCATAAGGAAATGAGTTCGTGTTTCAAAGACAGGAAGTAACTGATGGCCCTAAAAGAAGTACCCGAGGAGACAGGACTGTGCAGCAGGATAGGGGGTAATGAGGTCCCAGGACTTTCTCCTAAAGGCACCGGCAGAGATTTCTAATGCATCGACACCCAGAGAACAAGGCCATGAAATTATTTCTACTAACCAGGACACACCACATGAGAGTCTGTTAAGGTAAAATCTTGAAGAAAGAAACATTCATCTCTCTAGCCTTTTTGGAGTGAACTTTCTTCTCTTTTAGAAAATACTCTCTGCATCTAGCATGAACTAATTCCACCTCCAGGCCCTCTTCAGCACATCTCTGTCCTCCAAAAACAAACTCCCATTCCATTCATCCAGGCATTTCATCCTTCTCCATCCTTCACCTGCAGGCACCCAGGGCTTGCAAACTGTATCTACCACTTGCTCTATTCAATCAACTATAGCTGTATTCTCCAAGGAAAAAAAAGGATGGGTTCTCACTCTCATAAGTTGGAAGAAGAAGCCTTACCTTCAGGAAAAGCAGCCATGTTAATAAAGAGTGATACATTCAATCAACAAGAATGAGGAAATACTAGTATGGGCCAAAGCTGAGAGAACTTTTAAGTATGAATACTTGAGTTAAGTGTTGGGGTAAGAGAAAGACTGGACAGGCTGGGGCACTAGAGTAAGCAATTCAGGCATGAAAACATGGACTGAAGGGAAGAGGCATGTCAGGCTTAGGATAAAGCATGAGATACTAGGGAAAATATAAAAACTACCATGAGTGCAACAGAGCATTTATAGGGAGAATCCCTGGTGGTCTAGTGGTTAAAGACTTCCCTCATAGCTCAGTCGGTAAAGAATCTGCCTGCAATGCAGGAGACCTGGGTTCGATTCCTGGGTTGGGAAGATCCCATGGAGAAGGAAATGGCAATCCACTCCAGAATTCTTGCGTGGAAAATTCCATGGACAGAGGAGCCTGGTGGGCTACAGTCCATGGTGTTGCAAAGAGTCAGAAACGACTTAGCGACTAAACCAGAGATAATAAAATAAGGACAGCAAGATCTTAATGAACCCCAAAGATGACAGTGAGGAGTTTGGTCTTTTTCTCTGTTGTTTATCTGAGAGCCACAGGAAGTAACTTGCTGACAAATGTATTTTAATAAATACCTACAATGAATCTTGTAGTGTTTATCTACTCATTCACCATATATTTATTTAATTCCTATAATGCCACCAAACACAGAAATAGGTGCTAGGAGGATACACAATAAACCAGTAAGGAAGATGTTCATTAAAATAAGTGTTGAAAAGTCTGACGTAGTGATAGAAAGGAGGTATCAAAAGACTGTGAAATTTTTATCACAGATTAAATCATTGAGTCAAAAGGAGGGAATTAAAGGTGACCCCACTGCTTGAACTTTGAGATGATAAGACTATTGCATCAAGCAGAAAATTAGGTCATATTTGGGGGGAAATTGATTAATCTCATCTATGAAATTTGAGTTTCAGGTGATGAGTGATTTCATCAAGTGGGGAGGTCCCATTGACACATGTAGGGCCTGACAACCCTCAATTTTCATTCATTATTTTTGGTTGACAATGCATAATGCTGGGATGTGGGACACATATTGTTATACTAATCATTGCAGGAGATACTTTTGATTTAGAGGAAGCCTTTACATCCATATTCTGCCTGCATGTTCATGTTAATGAGATTTAATAGAAGGTGCCTAGTGAGAGGATTGCAGAATGTGTGAAAATCAAAGATATTTAGGGAAGAACATTTTAAATTACCCTTAATAAATGTTAAGGATGCTTATGTGTTTGTGAGTATGTATATGCATATGCATAAAAGTGTCTATATACACATACACAGAATATATGTATATTTTTGTTTGTACAAATTTCCTTCAACAGAGAGGTAGATAGTAGAGCTTTTCAGAATCAAGCAGTGGAAGAGAACCAAACATGTATTCAGGACCCCATTCAAATAAATCATCAATAATTCCACATACACAATTCAAACAGTATTTTTGAATATGTTTTACTATTTAAGACAAGTCATAAATGTGGGGTTTTATGACCAACTAGAAATTAAAATAATATATTCAAAGCCACAGAGGAAATGACTCAAACAAGAACTGCAGGGTTTCTAACCATCATTTACCTAAACTATCTTGCATAGCAAGAAATTTAAATCTAAAAGAAGTTATAAAGATGAATGAATTCAAATTCAGCCTTACAAGTCAAATTAAAAATACATTACAAAATGTAAATCAAATGGCATTAATTTATGCTAAAATTGCCTTTCCCCCTAAAGGTTTTCAAGCACTCAAAACCTTGATTTTAGCAGTCATGTTCTAATTTATGTAGGAATTATTCTATCTTCATGAACATGAAAACAAAGGAATAAAGAATAAATGACTTGTTACTGATTGAAACACTATATCAGAAACTGTACAAATAAAGGGATTCATACTTGTAAATACTAAGTACTCTTAATAAACCAAATTGGCTAAAAGATGTTGAAAGGACAGTTTTGAAAAATCTTCTTGGGGTCAGGTATGAAACGGATGCTATGGAACAGAAGTGCGTAAGTTTTTACTTCCCCATCTTGACAGCAATATCCCTATTTTGTCTTCTGGCAATACAAATAAAATATTTTCTCTAGCTCTACCCATATTTATTAAGGAATAAAGTGACAACTGTTTTGCTATCTACTTTAACCTGTCTAATTCTTCAATTTCTATTCAGAGCTTCCTGGAAAATTCATGTACTTATTTTCAGGCACTTAATGGAATAATAAATATGTATCAAAATAAATTCCTCTACTGAAATCACAGTAAATGAAATGAGAAATTTCTCCTGGAAGGCACAGAATGTTCCTAGAAGAAGGTGGCTTTGTATAGTATGGATCACTACAGTGTAACAAATATTGGTTAGGTACTCACATTGTAAATGTAGGTCTAGCCTTTCCTGAAATCCAGTTAAAATGCAAAAGAAGAAACAAATACACAAACAAATCAAAGAAAACACTCTCAAGTAAACTGAAAATGAAAGAAGCCTAAATCATTTATTTCTCTCTACTTTTTAAAAAAATATGTTATTTGGCTGCATCTATCAGATTTTAACATGTGTGAATTTTTTGACCTAATAAATTCGAAATTCTATCTGGCAGAAGGCACATGTATGAACACGATTACTGCAAAATTCTACTGCATAAGGACACAGGTATGAACAGGATCATTGAAAAATTATTTGTAAGAGCAACAAATAAACAATATAAGTGTTCAACAATAAATAATTGGCTTATAAATTATAATGCATTTAAACTGACAAATGCTGTGTATAGATTACAAATGAGTTAGATTTGTGATAATATGAAGTTTATGATGCATCTGAGATTGAAAATATGGAGTTACAGAAAACCAAAATTCTGGATTAAAGAAATATATATACCCAGATACATACATATGTGTTTCTATGAGAATTAAAAATTATAGATGGAAATACATTTAAATGTTAAGATTGTTCACCTCATGGAAGTAGTATGATGGGACCTTATTTTAGGGAGAAAACTTCTTACATATTTTTTAACTCTAGGAGCAGGAAAGTTTGGAAGTGGTAGCTTTTCATGTTCTGTCACCAAGGAATATCTCAAGTCTGATTTAGGATTGCTAGGCTATGTCTAGTTTTCCTCACAGTCAGAACAAAATTTGAGCAGATATCTCACTCCTGCCTAGAAATATCCTGGTAGATGAATAAACACTGGGTATTGGGCAACAGGTGAAAGGCTATGAATTTACACCGCCTTTCAGTTTAAAATCTGACACTAAGATTCAATGAGCAGCAGTGCGCCCAGAACAAACTACATATCTTGCTGGCTAGCAAATTCCAAATAGAGCTGAGTTACACCTTCCTCAAAAATCCACAAAACAAGTTTCCATCATTGAAAATACTGTTACGTAAAAGCATAAGTTAGAATAAGATTTAGACAAGCTTTAAGGGTGAAAAGTTTAATAATACACTAGAAACTATTTACTAGTGAAAACTATATCATCTTTTAAACATTCTTATCATATGGGCTGAGTAGAGAATTAAAAAAACTAGTAAGACATTTTTAGCCAGTTCGAGGTTAACTGCTTGTGATGGCCAATATTTTTTAATTCTAACAATTAATAAAATGTATATTGAAAGGGTAACATTATATACAATACCTCTAGCATACTACTAACGTTATGGATGTATGGAGTTACTGTAAGTTAATCAAATGTAAAAACTATTATAATTAGAATAGGATATCAGTGCATTTGTCATACGATTTGGTCATACACAAATTAAAGAATACTGCAGTCACTATGTGGAGAAGGCGATGGCACCCCACTAAAGTACTCTTGCCTGGAAAATCCCATGGACGGAGGAGCCTGGTGGGCTGCAGTTCATGGGGTAGCAAAGAGTTGACATGACTGAGAGAGTTCACTTTCACTTTTCACTTTCATGCATAGGAGAAGGAAATGGGAACCCACTCCAGTGTTCTTGCCTGGAGAATCCCAGGGACGGCAGAGCCTGGTGGGCTGCCATCTATGGGTTTGCACAGAGTTGGACACAACTGAAGCGACTTAGCAGCAGCAGTAGTCACTATGATGATACTGGTAGAAGAACTGAAATTTTTTTAGCATAAGTAACTCTGTTTGAATGCTTGTAAAGCAAAAGTCCATTTAATCAAACCTATGGTTTTTCCAGTAGTCATATATGGATGTGAGAGTTGGACTATAAAGAAAGCTGAGCGCCAAAGAATTGATGCTTTTGAACTATGGTGTTGGAGAAGATGCTTCAGAGTCCCTTGGACTGCAAGGAGATCCAACCAATCCATCTTAAAGGAAATCAGTCCTGGGTGTTCACTGGAAGCACTGATGCTGAAGCTGAAACTCCAATACTTTGGCCACCTGATGCAAAGAACGGACTCATTTGAAAAGACCCTGATGCTGGGAAAGATTGAAGGCAGGAGGAGAAGGGGACGACAGAGGATGGGATGGTTAGATGGCATCACTGACTCAGTGGACATGAGTTTGAGTAAACTCCAGAAGTTGGCACTGGACAGGGAGGCCTGGCGTGCTGCAGTCCATGGGGTTGCAAAGAGTCAGACATGACTGAGCAACTGAACTGAACTGAATGCAATAAAGAATTTTTCCCTTAGAAATGGTTATTTTTTTGAAGCAGACTGATATGCATTTCAAACAAAAAAATTAACATTTTCACTACTCTTTTTGTTTCAAAAGACAGAAAAAGTACATCTGGTGCCTCAATGACTTCCACCTCTTTTGTGTCATTAATAAGAATTAATAAGCCATTCTACTAGTATATAGAGGAGGTGGTCACCATTGGGACAAGAAACGTACAACAGAGAGTAAAAGTGACATTTTGAATATGTGACAAGTCAATTCAAGTTTCTGTTGTTGAGGGATTAGAACCCATCAAAAAAATTTTTTTTTACTATCTATTTCCTTCCCTTTTCCCCACACAAATATACCTAAAGAATTAGAGGGTGGCAGGGAAACCAATAACGGTACTAGCAAAAAAGAATTCATATTTTTGTTTGGGCCTATTTTATTACCATAAATTTAATAATTTTGTATTTCATAGGTTATCAATAAATTTTAACCAGGTATAATATTGACATAATTGTTGTTCAGTCACTAAGTCATGCCCGACTCTTTGTGACCCCATGGACTGTAGTCCACCAGGTTACTCCGTCTATGGAATTCTCAAAGCAAGAATACTGGAGTGGGTTGCCACTTCCTACTCCAGAGGATCTTCCTGATCCAGGGATCGAACCCCAGTCTCCCACATTGCAGGCAGATTCTTTACTGTCTGAGCCACCTGGGAAGGTCCCGTTATCTCCCAGAGTTTGCTCAAATTCATATCCATTGAGTCAGTGATGCTATTTAACCATCTCATCCTCTGCTGCCTCCTTCTTTTGCCTTCAATCTTTCCCAGCATCAGGGTCTTTTCCAATGGGTCAGCCCTTCACATCAGGTGGCCAAGGTATTGGAGCTTCATCTTAAGCATCAGCCCTTTCAATGAATATTCAGGGTTGATTTCCTTTAAGACTCACTGGCTTGATCTCCTTGCAGTCCAAGTACACGACTACTAGAAAAACCATAGCTTTGACTATACATATCTTTGTCTGCAAAATGATGTCTCTGCCTTTTAGTACAATGTATAGGTTTGTCATCCCTTTCCTTCTAGGGCCAAGCATCTTTTAATTTCAGGTCTACAGTCACCATCCTCAGTGATTATGCTATCTGGGAAAATAAAATCTTTCATTGCTTTCACTTTCCTCCATTTATTTGCCATGAAGTGATGGGACCAGATGCCATGATCTTTACACTTTTTTTGAATGTTGAGTTTCAAGCCAGCTTTTTCCACTCTCCACTTTCCACTTTTACCATAATCAAGAGGCTCTTTAGTTCCTCTTTACTATCCCGCTATTAGTGTGGTATTATTTGCATATCTGATGTTGTTGATATTTCTCCCAGCAATCTTGATTGCAGCTTGATATTATATTGACATAATACTGACAAAAAACAAATGACACTTGATACTTCCATATGTGCCTTATAATTTACAAAACATTAATGGTCCTTAAGAATATACTCTGTATTAATAAGTTAAACACAAAATAAATTTTTATTTAAAAGATATTTATAGTGTGTGATTGATGTGCCCTCGAAAGATATGTCCACATGCTAATCCCTAGAACCTGTGAATGGAGCCTTATTTGGAAAGGGATCTTTACAGATGCACACAATTTAGGAATCTCCATTATCTAGGCAGCCCTAAATCTAGATATCTAAAGTCCTGATAAGAGACACAAGAAAAACAACACATAAAGAAGGAGAAAACCATGCAAAGGCAGTGCGAGAGACAAGAGTAATAAAGCCACAAGCCCAGGAATGCTGACAACCAGCTTTCCAGGCGGCACTAGTGGTAAAGAACCTGCCTGCCAGCGCAGGAGACACAAGAGATGTGGGTCCGATCTTTGGGTCAGGAAGATTCCCTGGAGGAGGAAATGGCAACTCTTAGCACAGCCCTCTAGCAGAGGCTGGTGGAGGAAAACATAGAATGTCCTTTCGGGTCTCTAAAGAGCAGAGTGCTCTAAATACCTTGATTTCAGATTTCTGGCTCCAAAATTGTGAGATGCCATTCCCGCTGTTTTATGCCATCAAGCTTATGGTAATTTGTTCTGGCAGCCCTAGGGAACTAATACTTTTTTTCTTTTCATGTTCTTCCTTTCATTCAAGATTATGACTAAGGATAATCATGCTTGCTGAGTATTAGCTGCATGTCAGAAATAGTGATAATTTTTTCTTTAACAGTTTTTTTTTTTTTAATCATTTGACCTTCTTAACAACCCTATGATTGTGCTAAATCACTTCAGTCGTGTCCAACTTTTTGCGACCCTGTGGACCATAGCCCACCAGGTTTCTCTGTCCATGGGATTCTCCAGGCAAGAATACTGAAGTGGTTGCCATTTCCTTCTCCAGCTTTGAGGCTGACATTATTATTAACTCATCATAGAGGAAGAAACTGACAACTAGAATTCAGACCCAAGTCAGCCTGATTTCAGTCTATCATCCTCCACTAAAGATACTAAAAAAGAAAGGACAGTATAAAGTACATGAATACTTCCTTATCTACATGTGCATTAATAAAGTCTCTGGAAGGAGGGGAGGAAGTGAGAGATGAAAGGCAGGGTGGGAGAGTATCTTTCATTCTATTGCATTAAAAATTTTTTTCTGAACCCTCTTAATCTATTATGTATTAAAATAATAAATAAACAGCAATTGCCTAGTGAAAGAAAAATGGTAAAATCCCAAATGAAACACAAATTAATAAAATTATAAATTTATGAGCAAAGAAAACAATTTTGAGAATAGAAGGAAAATCATATCAGACTTAGAAAATAAGAAGACAGCTCAAGAAAGCATTAGGTGACTACTGGAGTTTGCTGATTGTAATTATTTAAATAAAAGTCAACCCTTCCTACAATATGTCCTACTCCCCACCTTCGGTTCCACTTAGAAGCATCCAAGGGGAACAGGACAAGAATGGACAACGATAACCATATATCTCAAAGTTCAGTGTGTAAGTCTCTCCCTCAGGCATTTCTCTCCCTTCCTTTAGTTGTAATTCTTAAAAGTTTAACAATGTAACCCGAGAGAGTATTAAACTAGGGGTCTCAAAATACACATTGTGAAATTATTATCAAGGGACTGATAAATCTAGTCTCTGGATGTTAGTTAAGAAAACTGAAAATTTCTGTCTTAAGTGATTTACATTTATACTTAGAAGGGAATATTTATGATCTCTAATAGCTATTCCTGAACCTACAATTATAGCATTTTAGTGCCTTTCACCATAATCCTTCTATCTAAACTGGGTGAGCTACAAAAATACCAACACAAATGGGATTCTTATTATTATATTCTTCTTCCCCAGGAGTCTCCTTTATTAAGCATGCCTCTTTGCATTAAAAATAATTTCTTGAATAATTTACAAAAGAACAAGAAAATAAATTTTTATCAAAATAGTGACTCATTTTTAAATTATTATCAATCAGCATTTTATCAAATCTTTACAACTACTCAATACGCCAATCGAAGCCAGTGCTTCATCTTTCCCAGAGACACATGCAAACCCCCAAAGATAACTAAGTAGATTAGAGTGANGAGTTGACTCATTGGAAAAGACTCTGATGCTGGCAGGGATTGGGGGCAGGAGAAGAAGGGGATGACAGAGGATGAGATGGCTGGATGGCATCATTGACTTGATGGACGTGAGTCTGAGTGAACTCTGAGAGTTGGTGATGGACAGGGAGGCCTGGCGTGCTGCGATTCATGGGGTCGCAAAGAGTCAGACACGACTGAGCAACTGAACTGAACTGAATCTAGCTCTTGTCTCTAGGCTTTCTGGGGTGTGACCCAACCCTCACTATTTCAGGCTTTACTCACGACTACCATCCTAGCATAGTGAAACAGGACCATTCAACATTCTAATTGACACCCTGACTAGTATTCCTGTATACCAGCAAGCAGTCCTTCACACTGCTAAGTTGATCCTTGCCCAGGGCCAGTTCCTTTCTAGCCAATTCAGATGTAAGCACAAGAGCCTACAAATTACGCCACTCTAATCCTACAACCAATTAGAAGACAATGAACTAGGAAGACCTTAGCCTTCTAGAAGAATTAGGGAGAGAGTTTTCTGTTGCCATTTTGTTCAGTTTTGGCACTTCTCAGCATGGAAAACTGAGTGGAATTGTCTTCAACTGCTTCTACTAGCCTTAGATTTCAAGGCAATAGAAATTTATTCATTTCTCTCTCTTTTTGTTAATTGAAGTATAGTTGATTAACAATGCTGTGTTAGTTTCTGGTATACAATAAAGTGATTCAGTTTAATATAACATATAATATTATTGCATAATATATATGTGTATTAATTTTTCAAGGCCAAATGTTCAAGAAAAACTTTTCCATGAACCTTTTCTTCATTTACCACAGAGAATTTGTAAGTCCTCTTTGGCAGTGTCACATAAAAATAAACAATTCTCCCCTGGAATCAGACTTCCTGGGTTTCATTGCTGACTGGGCCACTCCCTAGCTGTGTGATCTTGGACACATTTTTTAACCTTTATCTTCTTATCAGTAAAATGGGGATAATTCGAGAAATTAAAAGATAGGAAATTAAACATTTATGTAAAATACTTTTAACAACTACTGACACAGAATAAGCACTCAATACATATGTTACGTTAGCTATATTGGAGCTGCATATTAAATTTAATAAATTTTTTATTGTCATCCACTTTTCACCAAGCAATTTACTAAATTGTGAAACTATAGTGGCATGTGGGTAAGATGGGTATAGTCCCTGACTTCTAGGAGTTTACCATCTGAAGGTCTATTAAATAAGCAATTATAAAAGGGAAGAGTTTTTCATTTTTTAAGAAGAACCATGAGAGCTTATAGGAAACAGATTTGTTAGTCGGTAGGATGAGGAAACATCTCCCTAAAGAAGTGATGTTTACGCTCAGACTTGAAATAGTAGTGGGGATTCACGAGACCAAAGGATATATAATAGGCATGTTTGCATGAGTGTGTATAATGTTTATGTAATGGGAAGGTGGAGGAGGCAGGGGAAGTACAGAAGTTTCCAGAAAGTAAACACAACATAAAAGAGCCCTGTGGTGGGAGGAAACATAGGCGGTGGAAATGGAAAGGAGATCAGCGGGCTGGAGTATAGACAGGGAGAGACTAACTTGGAACAAATCTAGTTTAGACTTTATCTCAAAGGAAGGGAAGACAAAGATTTTAAGCAGGGAAGTGACATGGTTAGGTTACTCTTCCCCTTTACATTGAGCACTTTCCTTTAAAGAAAATTATATACATTTCAATCTTTCCCATTAGATGATAACTTTGAGTTTCTTGTCTTAGTCTTCTTGGGTTGCTGTAATGAAATACCAGGGACCAGGTAGCTTTGAAACAACAGAAATTTGCTGCTCACAGTCCTGGAGGCTTGCATCTCAGATCAAAATGCTAGCAGGGCCAGGTGAGGGCCCTCTTCTGGGTTACAGACTTTTTGCTGTATCCTCACATGGTTTCCAGGGACTAGGGAATTCTGTGGAGACGTTTTTTTTTTTTCTTTTTTCTTTTTTATACTTTATTTTACTTTACAATACTCTATTGGCTTTGCCATACATCGACATGAATCCACCACAGGTGTGGAGTCAATTTTATAAAAGCACTAATCTTTTCATGAAGGCCCCACCTTCTATTAATAACGCCATCCCATTGGGCATTAGGATTTTAACATGTGAATTTAAGGGGAGACATACACATTCAGACCTTACCATTCACCAAGCATAAAAGTCACTCAATGTATGCTACGAAGTCCCATCTGTGTCACTGACTAAAGAGATGAGTGTCTTTTCCCAGACAAGAGTTGCAGCCTGCTTCAGGGGACCTCTGGAAAGAGAGTTTAATTGTCCAGATTAACAGTTCTCCCACTGATGCTTGACAGTAACCAAGTTGGCAAAGAAAGTTTTGTTTTATTGAAGTATAGTCGATTTACAGTATTATGTTAATTTCTGGTGAACAGAAAGCTGATTCAGATATATATATATATATTCTTTTAAAAATTCTTTTCTATTATAGATTACAAGATATTAAATATAGTTTCTTGTGCTATACAGTAAGACCTTGTTGATTATCTATTTTACATATAGTAGTGTGTTATATGTTAAACCCAAGCTCCTAATTTATCCCTTTCCCATCCTTTCCTCTTTGGTAGCCATAAGTTTGTTTTCTGTGTCTGTGAGTCTGTTTTGTAAATAAGTTCATGTGTTTTAATAGAAAGTTTTAATTAAACAGCTAATTAAACATCAAGGTTGTTTTAGCTAAATTTAACTAAACAACCTGGTTGTTTTAACTACCAGGTTGTTTAGTTCAATCTTTTTTGTGCAAAAATGAGCATGATTAAAAAAATCAAAATGTCCAAACATAAAAGATAATGCAAGAAAAAAGCAAGCCTGCCACTACTCCAGAGATCTATCTATTCACAGTTCCCCTTCTCAAGGGTGAACACTCTGTGGGTTGTCTACATTTCCAGTAATTTTCTATGCACATAGAAGTTTTTATTTTTATTTATTTATTTTTCGATTAGGCAGTGGAGTGAAAAAGTTGAGGCAGATCAGGGCTCAAGTCTTGAAATTTCTACTTAAATTAATTAGCATGTGTAAAATGCTCAAAACAATACCTGGTATATAAGGCTTCTGAAGGGGTCAGTTCAGTTCGGTCGCTTAGTCGTGTCTGATTCTTTGAGACCCCATGAATCGCAGCACACCAGGCTTCTCTGTCCATCACCAACTCGTGGAGTTCACTCAGACTCACGTCCATTGAGTCGGTGATGCCATCCAGCCATCTCATCCTCTGTCATCCCCTTTTCCTCCTGCCCCCAATCCCTCCCAGCATCAGTCTTTTCCAATGAGTCAATTCTTCCCATGAGGTGGCCAAAGTACTGGAGCTTCAGCTTTAGCATCATTCCTTGCAAAGAACACTCAGGGCTGATCTCCTTCAGAATGGACTGGTTGGATCTCCTTGCAGTCCAAAGGGACTCTGAAGAGTCTTCTCCAATACCACAGTTCAAAAACATCAATTCTTCAGCACTCAGCTTTCTTCACAGTCCACCTCTCACATCCATACATGACTACTGGAAAAACCATAGCCTTGACTAGATGGACCTTTGTTGACAAAGTAATATCTCTGCTTTTGAATATGCTATCTAGGTTAACTTTATCATTTTTTTCTTTCTTTTTTTACACAAATGGGAATATATTTTACATGTGATCTGTCATGCAACTTGCTTTTTAATTATTAATATGTTAACTTTTGAAAGCTTGCTGTGTTCTAAGCCCTTCATATACTTTATTTCATTGATTTCTCATAACAACTTTTGGGCCAGGTGTGGTGAATATCCCTATTTCATAGACTAGTGTTCTCAAGGTTATCAAATTTGTATTTAAATACTGGCAGTCTCATTTTTGTGCCTTCACTCTTAACTTCTTTGCTCTACTCTCTTTCAAATAAATTGCCTGATTTTAGTCTTTTTCTATTTATTGTGGGTGGTTTTTTGTATGTTTTCTCTTAGAGCAAAGCTGACAAGAATTTCAGAACTGAAAATCATGAAGAAGAGATTCAGGTACTCAGAACTATTATTGAAGAGAAGAAATTAAATGTTAATGCAGGTATAACTATAAAATATACACCTGTTGAAGCAATTGAAAAGCATAAATGTATAGATTTAGAACATTCTGACAACGAAAACATCGCAAGTCCTCCCAAGTGGGCTGCTGAGGCTGCATTTCGATTTACATATTCCAAAGATGAAATTTACAAACTGTTGTCGTCACATTTGGCTAAGAAGGTAAGATCAAACTTTAGTATACAAAATATAATGGAATATTTTGAAAACTAACCAAGCATTCTTTTTTAAGTTTAATTGTTTAGAAAAGATAGTGCTCATAAGATAAAGAAAAATAATACTCAACAAATCTTCAAATGTGTAGGTAGCTAGAGGGTCCAGAGGAAGAAAGTTAACTGGAGAAAAATCCCTTCAATTCAGTAGTAATGTGAGTGTTTGTGGTTACAAACAGAACAAGCATATTAAGAATTCAGAGCATACTTTTGGGGACTCCCCTGGCAATACAGTGGTTAAGATTTTGTGCTTCCACTGTAATGGGCATGGGTTCGATTCCTAGTTAGGGATGACTGATTCCACATGCCTGTGGTGCAGCCAAAAAAAAGAGAGAAGGATTCAGAACATTCTTTTTGCCTGAGATTGTGGCAGCAGACTATTTAATCTATATTCTCTTCATAATTAAATCATGCTCAGGAATTTTTTGGTAATTCATTGCAATGTCTTAGAATGATGAATACTTACTGTAAAGTGTATTTCTAAAGTAACAATGCCATGAAATTATATACATTGTATATGAAATTGTCTGCTTACTTTGTAATCATACATTTAATCTGACACTTTGAAAATGTGTTTGTTTTTTAATGTTTAATCCAGATTTAATGGTTTGTTTCATCTTTGGGATAAATATAGAATACATTTTCTGTAATCAGTATGATGCTGGTAAAATGCTCACTCTCCCTTTTCTGATATCACAATCACTTGTTTAGGTATCCTCCTTCGACTTAAAAAATAAAACTCCTTCACTGTTAGTATTTATATTATGCCGGATGCTGCTGCTGCTAAATCACTTCAGTCGTGTCCGACTCTGTGTGACCCCATAGACGGCAGCTCACCAGGCTCTGCCATCCCTGGGACTCTCCAGGCAAGAACACTGGAGTGGATTGCCATTTCCTTCTCTAATGCATAAAAGTGAAAAGTGAGAATGAAGTCGCTCAGTCGTATCCGACTCTTAGCGAACCCATGGACTGCAGCCCACCAGGCTCCTCCGTCCATTGAATTTTTCAGGCAAGAGTACTGGAGTGGGGTGCCATTGCCTTCTCCTATATTATGCCTAATTGTATAATTTTCTTTTTAACTTTTGTATTGTGGTATAGCCTATTAACAATGTTGTGATAGCTTCAGGTGAACAGTGAAGGGACTCAACCATACATATGTACATGTATCCATTCTCCCCCAAACTCCCCTGCCACATAACATTGAACAGAGTTCCATGTGCTATACACTAGGTCCTTGTTGATTATCTGTCTTAAATATAGCAGTGTATACATGTCCATCCCAAACTCCCTAACTATCCCTTCCCTCCATCTGCCCCCCAATCCCCAGCAACAATATAACTGTTTTTTATAGGTCAGTACATTGCCTCTATTCACATGCACACTCACTCAAAGAGGGCAGTTGGAAAATCCTTGAAGTCATTCAGCAGCTATTTAATTGTGGACTTATTATGTGGCCAGGCATTGTTCTAGGTGCTTAGAATACATTTGTGAACCAAACTAACAAAGATTTTTTTTCTCATGGAGCTGAAAGTTTAGCAGGGAAGATAGATTAAAAATAAGCATAACAGCAAAAAAGGGAAGGACAGCGAGGCCTGGTGTGCTGCGATTCATGGGGTCGCAAAGAGTCGGACACGACTGAGTGACTGAACTGAAGGCAATAGCAACCCACTCCAGTACTCTTGCCTGGAAAATCCCATGGATGAAGGAGCCCGGTAGGCTGCAGTCCATGGGGTTGCTAAGAGTCGGGCACGACTGAGCAACTTGACTTTCACTTTTTACTTTCATGCATTGGAGAAGGAAATGGCAACCCTCTCCAGTATTCTTGCCTGGAGAATTCCAGGGACAGAGGAGCCTAGTGGGCTGCTGTCTATGGGGTCGCACAGAGTTGGACATGACTGAAGTGACTTAGCAGCAGCAGCAGCATAGACTATTTAAAAAATTACATATGCTGTAGAATAAAATGAAGAGAGAGTAGAGTGGCATAAGGCAATTAGGAGTCCTGGGCAGATGGCAGTATTTAAAAAGAAACTTAGGGGACTCCACTGGTAGTTCAGTGATTAAGCATTTGCCTTCTAATGCAAAGAACTTGGGTTCAATACCTAGACAAGAAAATAAAATCCACATGCCACTGGGCAGCTAAGTTTGCACACTACAACTACTGATCCTGTGCACAACTAGAGAAGCACATTTACTGCAATGAAAACCCAGCTCAGCACAAAAAAATTAAAATAAAAATTAATAAGAAGTTTAGGATAGGCTTCACTGAGAAGATAAGATCTGAATAAAGAGTTGAAGGAGAGGAAATAGTCAAATATAACTGGCAGAAGGATCTATTAAAGATGAGTCCCTAAGATGGGAAGATACTTGCACATTGGGCCAAAGTAAACCAGCAGGAGAAAAAGTTAGTGAGGTTACCTTGAATCAGATAATAAAAGGCCTCACAGACTGTGATAAGAGTTTGATTTTTTTCAATGAGTGACATGAGGGACCATTGGAATGTTTTCAATAGAAGACTGACATATTTTCATATATTTTAAATGACTACTCTGGATATTGTTGGGACAAGATTATGAAAGTTAGTAGCAAAAGCAAGAAGATTTGTTAAAACCTATTGGAAAAATCTAGGTGAGAGATAATGGCATTTCAGAAAAGGACAGTTTTAGAGTCAAACATGACTCAGTTTTTGCTCTGAGAAACCAGAAGAATGGAGTTGCTATCAGCTGAGATGGAGAAAATTTCAAGTAGAGCAGGTTTGAAGACCAGTAGTTAAGTTTTAGATTATGTTTGAGATGTCTATTCGACATTCCATTGGCAACATAAAGTAGTAAGTTGATGTTATGAGTCTGACATTAGGGAAGGAGGTCTGGAATTAAGCTTTGAGAAAGTGAAATTTGCTCAGTCATGTCTGACTCTTTGAGACCCCATGGACTATACAGTCCATGAAATTCTCCAGGCCAGAATACTGGCCTTTCCCTTCTTCAGGGGATCTTCCCAACACAGGGATCAAATCCAGGTCTCCCACATTGCAGGTAGATTCTTTACCAGCTGAATCACAAGCTGTTAATAAATAGATGGTGCTTAAAGTCATAGGATTTAATATTGCATAAGGATGAGGAACGTTAGGTCCAATGAATCAAGGTAAATTGGACGTGGTCAAACAGAAGAGGACAAGATTGAACACTGACATCTTAGGAATCAGTGAACTAAAATGGATGGGAATGGGCAAATTTAATTCAGATGACCATTATATCTNAAAGGAGCTCTTACAGAAAAAAAAAAAAAAAAAAGTGCTTTACAATATATATTCTTCCCAGAAATTCACTGATGCTTCAGAAAAAAAAAATTCTACAAGTAGTTATGGACTAAGGTATTAGTGAAAATACAGAATAATTAGTTTCTGATATGGCTGTGCTAAGTGATGGTAATATGTGAAGCCCAAGGGTCCACAGAGCACAGGGCAGCTGATTTGTTCTGGAGAGTTCAGAAACTTTTCACATATGTCTTTGAGATAGAAAGGCCATGGAAGAGCTATTTTAAAGATTTTAGAAGTAATTTGGTTCTTTGCTCCTTTCAGATGAAGTATCTCATAATTTACCCTGTATCATTGAAGTAGTTGGCAGCTAACAGGTAAATTTGAAAGTTGGAAGCTGGGACTTGATCCTATGCATTTCTATACTTTTGAAATAGTGTTTTTATATTTGACATGCTTTCCTAAGCTTCTCACTCTCATTGTACTTGTAGATTTTAAAAAATAAATCATCACTGTGGGATCTATCCCACTAATCATCATAGTTCTTACTCATGCCACACCTTTCCCCCAGTAAATGGTCTGAGTTTTTGTTAAACAAAGTATTTTCACCTAATTATAGAGTGGAGTTAGAAAAATAGTAGAGAGAGTGCCCATATACCTTTCACCCCATATTCCCTAATTTTAATAGCTTGCATAACCAAGGCATAATCATCAACATAATTGGTTTAATACTATTAACTAACTGCAAAATTGATTCAGATAGCAAAAGTTCTTCCACAGTTGTCTTTTTTTTCCTCATACAGCTTGACATTTTTATTTTTAAGAATTTAGTGAGTGACTAGTTATTTGAGAAAGAAAAAAGAACAGGAATTAGAATTGCCATTTCTTAAATGAGACATTCATGATTAAGAATATTTTTGTTCTGGACTTGCCTTGTGGCACACTGGATAAGAACCTGCCTGTTAATGCAGAGGACATAGCTTTGATTCCTGATGCAAGAAGATCCCACATGCCTTGGAGCAACTGAACCCTTGTGCCACAACCACAGCCAGTAAGCTGCAACGCCTGAGCCCAGGTGCTGCCACTGCTGAAGCTCGCTTGCCTAGAGCCTGTGCTCCACAAGAGAAGACACTGCAGTAAGAAGCCCACACACTGCAGAGAAGGGTAGCTCCCACTCGCTGTAACTGGAGAAAGCCAGCAGATAGCAACAAAGACCCAGCACAGCCAAAAATAAGAAATCAATAAAAAAGACTTTTTATTTTATGCTTGAAATATCAATATAATTGTTCAAGCTCTGTCCATTGTTATTTTATGCATTACTTATCATATAACCTTGGCTGTACTCTGACACATAATAAATAGAGGCACAAAAACATATTTTCACAATTTCAGTCTCTCCTCTCCTCTGTTATTTAAAACTAAAGGTAGTTCGCTACACTGGGGGTGGAAGGCTCAGCGCTGTCTGGTGAGGTTTCACAAGAGAGTAGCATCTAGAAGTGCCCTGTCCTAGCGGGAGATGCGTAGCTGCAGGCAGTCACACTGAGATCCACATCTGCTAAAAGCACCAGCGCCTCCACTGTCTAATGCCAAAGCAAGAGGTGATTTGCTACCAGCACCTATGTACATTCCTCTTTTAACTGTGCATTAGCTCTTCATCCATTTAAACAATGAACTCCGCTTCAAATTATTCTCTCTTTGAGGAATGGCAATGTAAAGGGCACATTAAGAATTCTAGAAGACCAGGCCAGGGAGAGAAAGGCCTGGGATGACAGTCCCTGCTTGTTTCTTTTTCTGTTCCCCTTCCCAGACCGGCAGCAGCACTAGCTGAGATCACATTATATTTTCATGTATTCCGTAATGTGAAAGCTTGGATCTTGGAATAACAAATGTGCTTAACTACCCATGGCGCACCACCAGGAACATTATTTTGACACATATATGAAAACTGGAAGTATAAATTGCTCTGGCACGAGGAGGATACTCCATCTCTCCTAGAAGTTAAAAGCAGACAACTTCAGTACAACTGGTTGGGGAGTTGCCTTTTAGTAATTCTCGAGTCCTCAGCACTAGTCAGAAATTATCTTTTCTTGCAGTGTCATTTCTAAGGGTACTGCAAGGCACTTGCAGTTCTGCTGAAACCTGGAGTCTTATTATAGCTTTGGTTCATTAGGTAGAAAAAAGAAAAAAACCACACATTAACAGCTACACTATTTCCTTCAGTTAAATAAGAATAAACTTGAGTCCATTAGTATTTTCCACCACTCCCATACAACATTCACATTGCTGAGATGCTATGAAAATAAGAAGTATTGGAATAGAAGTATTTGCTCTGAAATAGAAGTATTTATAAAACTGTGGAAATAATTGTTACTTACTTAAGAAATGTGTTGGGAGGTCCAGAGCTTGGTAGAGAATGTATGTGCTGATGTTTACGAACTATACAAAAGTATGCAAACTTCAGGCTTAAACACAACATTACTCCTTCCACAGACAGTTGCGTATAAAAATTCTAAAATGTTTTGTCACTTGTCTACTGTATTTGGTCCAAAAGACCTTGGTAGGATGCCAAAGTTATAAATTATATTTAAATAAACACACTAAAAAATACATATATTTATGATATAAAATCCCCAATCAACTTAGAGCTTCTTATAATTTGATATCAAATTTAGAAAGTTTTTTATATAATTTATGTGTACCATTTAAATCCATCTGACATATTCATATCCTTAAGAGAAAATTTTAAAAATTAAATGACTCAAAACTTATAATGTTTGAAACTATAAAATGTCATTTTTCTCCTTTTCACTTACTCTATTGCTTGGGTTAGGCTGAGGGGACCACAGAAATTAAAAACAACAACAACAACAACTGTGATCTGACACTGTGTCCTGTTATATACACTTCAAGCAGAATTTAGAATTATGGAAAATTCTATGACCGATTGGGAGAATATGAGGTGGCCCTGGTACTTCAGACGTATAGTATGAGCAAGACATGTGATTTCTCATTAAATTTTGGATGGAATGTATTTCTCATCAGATTGATAGGCAAGACTTTCATTTAATGTGTAACAAGGGAGAAGCTGGAAGCTGGTAGTTTGGATTGATTTTCTGGTTTGGCCCACTGCATGGCACAGTCAATAATTAGATTAGTTGTATCAAAGAGTTTCACCAGTCCAAATCTTCACCGGGGAAGAGGAAAGTCTGGGGCAGTTGCTATGGCTAGGACCTCAGGCATAAACACACTGCCCCACCAGTATAACCATCTCTTGAATTTTAGTTATTGGACAACAATAAAGACAAAAAATTGGAGGAGGAAATGGTTACCCACTCTATTATTCTTGCCTGGGAAATCCCAGAGATGGAGGAGTCTGGCAGGCTACAGTCCATGGGGTTGCAAAGAACTGTACATGACCGAAGTGACTAAATAGCAACAGCAGCAAGGACAAAGAATACTTAAACAGTAAATCATTTATTGATCATGAATCAACTTTTCCTGATGAAGAAACAATGAATATCATTATTCTTTATAATAGATCTTAATGACCCAGATATAAAAGATCTTAATGACCCGGATCTTCACCTAGAGCCAGACATCTGGAATGCAAGGTCAAGGGGGGCTTAGGATACATCACTATGAACAAACCTAGTGGAGATGATGGAATTCCAGCTGAACTATTTCAAATCTGAAAAAATTATGTTAAAGTGCTGCACTTAATATGTCAGCAAATCTGGATAACTCAGCAGAGGCCATCGGACTGGAAAAGACCAGTTTTCATTCCAATCTCAAAGAAAGGCAAAGCCAAAGAATGTTCAAAATAACTGCATAGTTGCACTCATCTCACACACTAGCAAAGTAATGCTCAAAGTTCTCCAACCTTGGCTTCAGTAGTATATGAACTGAGAATTTCCATATGTTCAAGGTGGACTAAGAAAAGGCAGATGAACCAGCAATGAAATTGCTAACATCCAACAGATCATAGAAAAAGCAAGAAAATTCCAGAAAAAACATCTACTTCTGCTTCATTGACTATGCTAAAGCCTTTGACTGTGTGGATCACAACAAACTGTGGAAATTCTTCAAGAGACAGGAATACCAGACCCCCTTACCTGCCTCCTGAGAAACCTGTATGACGGTCAAGAAGCAATAGTTAAAATAGGACATGTAACAATGGACTGGTTCCAAATTGGGAAGGGGTATATCAAGGCTGTATATTGTCACCTTTATTTAACTTATATGCAGAGTACATCATGCAAAATGCTGGACTGGATGAAGCATAAGCTGGAATCAAGATTGCCAGGAGAAATATCAATAACTTCAGCTATTCGGATGATACCACCCTAATGGTAGAAAGTGAAGAGGAATTGAAGAGCCTATTGATGAAAGTGAAAGAAGAGAGTGAAAAAACTGGCTTAAAACTCAACATTCAAAAAACTAAGATCATGGCATCCAGTCACATTACTTCATGGCAAATAGATGGGGAAACAATGGAAACAGTGACAGACTTTATCTTCTTGGGCTCCAAAATCACTGCAGATGGTGACTGCAGCCGTGAAATTAAAAGATGCTTGCTCCTTGAAAGAAAAACTCTGACAAACTTAGATGGCATATTAAAAAGTAGACTTTGCTGACAAAGGTTTGTCTAGTCAAAGCTATGATTTTTCCAGTAGTCACATATGGATGTGAGAGTTAAACCATAAAGAAAGCTGAGTGCCACAGAATTGATGGTTTTGAACTGTGGTTTGAAGAAGACTCTTGAGAGTCCCTTGGACAGCAAGGAGATCAAACCAGTCAATTCTAAGGAAATCAGTCCTGAATATTCATTACAAGAACTGATGTAGAAACTCCAAAACTTGGGCCACCTGATGTGAAGAACTGACTCATTGGAAAAGACCCTGATGCCTGGAAAGACTGAAAGCAGGAGGAGAAGGGGATGACAGAGATTGAGATGGTTGCGTGGCATCACTGACTTGATGGACATGAGTTTAAGTAAGCTCCAGGAGATGGTGAAGGACGGGGAAGCTTGGCATGCTGTAGTCCATGGGGTTGCAAAGAGTTGGACATGACTGAGCAACTGAACTGACTGACTAATTTTACTCTCAAACATAAGTAATTCTTGCACTAACAGGGAATTTTTTAAAAAATCATTTTTACTGGAGTATAGTTGCTTTACAGTGTGGTGTTTGGAGAGAAAATGTTTATTCCCTAGGCATAAATAGAAGAAAAAGATAAGTTCCTGTTATAAAGCACCATTTTAAAGGACTTTCTTGGTGATCCAGTGGTTAAAATTCCAGCCTTCTAATGTAGGGGCCTGGATTCTATCCCTGTTCAGGGAATGAAGATCCAAATGTCTCCCACCCCCCANTTGAACTGTGGTGTTGGAGAAGACTCTTGAGAGTCCCCTGGACTGCAAAGAGATCCAACCAGTCCATCCCAAAGGAAATCAGTCCTGAATAGTCACTGAAAGGACTGATGCTGAAGCTGAAGCTCCAATATTTTGGCCACCTGATGTGAAGAGCTGACTCAATGAAAAAGACCCTGATGCTGGGTCTTTCTTTCACTTTCTGATGCTGGGAAAGATTAAAGGCAGGAGAAGGGGAAGACAGAGAACAAGATGGTTAAAAAGTTAAAGTGAAGTCGCTCAGTCGTGTCTGACTCTTTGCGATCCCATGGACTGAAGCCTACCAGGCTCCTCCTGTCCATGGGATTTTCCAGCAAGAGTACTGGAGTGGGTTGTCATTTCCTTCTCCAGGGGATCTTCCTGACCCAGGGATCAAACCCGGGTCTCCCACATTGCAGGCATTACCCTCTAAGCCACCAGGGAAGTCCGAGATGGTTAGACAGCATCACCAGTTCAATGGACATGAGTTTGAACAAGCTCCAGGAGATGGTGAAGAACACGGAAGCCGGGCCTGCTGCAATTCATGGGGCTGCGAAGAGTCAGACACGACTGAGCGATTGAACAAAAACAGCATCCTCTAAGCATGAAAAGGGGGAAAGCTACTTATAGTGTTTCTCAAATGCAAGATTGCCCAAAGATATTTTACCGAATGAGGCACAATTATTAAAATTACATTAAACTGAAAGTCGCTCAGTCATGTTACAACCCCATGGACTATACCGTCTGTGAAATTCTCCAGGCCAGAATACTAGAGCGGGTAGCCTTTCCCTTCTCCAGGGATTTTCCCAACCTAGGGATCAAACCCAGGTCTTCTGCATCACAGCCGGATTCTTTACCAACTGAGCTATCAGGGAAGTTCCCCCCCCCAACACACACAAATTACATTATCATTAATATAATAAACACAAGAAACAACTGTACTCAGAGCTTCACAAACCACAAATAGAGAGCTGCCTTGCTACCACTAACTTATAGGTACATTACATTCCTACGAGTGCTGAGCTTTTTTTTCTCCTCAGCATTTGATACCACTCCCTTTCAGGCAGGTATGCTTTCTTTTGTGCAGTTTATTGATTATTCTCATCTAGTCCACAAAGCCTTTTTCAATGCTCCTTCCTCTGAACTCCTCTGGCGTTTACGATATAGATGAATCACCTGGCATTTCTCTAATGTCATCTGATGCTGTTAAGTAAGTTTTTCATGTTGCTATGTCTCATCTCTCCAGCTGCATTCTAAGCAATTTAGGAATGCTGTGTGTCTCTGAATCTCTCTAGTGTCTTGAGGAGGAGAAGGCAATGGCACCCCACTCCAGTATTCTTGCCTGGAAAATCCCATGGACGGAGGAGCCTGGTGGGCTGCAGTCCATGGGGTCGCTGCAAGTTAGACATGACTGAGTGACTTCACTTTCATTTTTCACTTTCATGCATTGGAGAAGGAAATGGCAACCCACTCCAGTGTTCTTGCCTGGAGAATCCCAGGGATGGCGGAGCCTGGTGGGCTGCTGTCCACGGGGTCACACAGAGTCGTATACGACTGAAGTGACTTAGCAGCAGCAGTAGCAGCAGTGTCTCGAGGTGTCTTGAGTTAGACTATAAGCTCCTTGAGAAAAGGGACTTTGTCCATTATTTTGTTTTCCAAGGTAACTCCTGAACTCTACCCAGACATACAGCATACAACTGATGACTATTTATTGAAGGAAGGATAATCATACGAACACTAGGTGCCCAAGAGATAACAGCAATGTGCTCAGTCGCTCAGTTGTGTCTGACTCTTTGCAATCCCATGGACTGTAGCCCCAGGCTCCTCTGTCCATGGGGATTCTCCAGGCAAGAATACTGGAGAGAGTTGCCACGCCCTCCTCCAGGGTATGTTCCCAACCCAGGGATCGAACCCAGGTCTCCTGCATTGCAGGTGGATTCTTTACTGTCTGAGCCACCAGGGAAGCCCAAGAATACTGAAGTGGGTTGCCTATCCCTTTCCAGGGGAACATCCCGACCCAGGAATCTAATCTACTATCAGCTGGACCTATGTTTGAAATAATTTTCCAATAGTGATGTGATTTTTGTTAGTAATTCAAGATAAATCTATGACTTTGTGACTTAGCACTGCCTGCCCTAGGATACTCGAAAAACCCAAATACACACAAAAAGTAGAAATCACAGTTTCTCTTCCGGAGTAGTCCATGCTTCATTTCCATGTCTCAAGTACTGCAGCCTTCCTCTTATTACACCCTTTTCTTATCCAAGCATGCCTTTGTAAGGGGGGGAGAGTATTCTTGCCAAAGATCAGAGCTAGTGTTTTACACTGGAATTTAACCCATATCAATTAGCACAATGACACAGCCCACTGGGATCCTCTTGCAGGGATGGGCACCAAGGGCAAACAGGACTGTTGGCTTTGATGTGCATTCCAAGGGGTGGGTATGGCAGGCACATCCTTTTCTGCTAAGATCATCAACTCTCAGAGACACCCACTTGACGCTGGAAATCCCCCATCCTACTCCTCCATCGAAATTCACCGTTCACTAGGAAAATGTCCCATTCTTCATTTTGTAGGCTACTATGGCTGGTACAGTCCAGTAGTTCACGTGTTTTCTCCTGTCTGTTTTTCTGCAAAATCACTAGACTTCCTCAGCAGGAGATTTATCTGGTAAGAAGTTCCTTCCACTGTAGAAATGTGTCTCACCAGGGGTTCATCCTCTAAATATATTTTCTGAACTCCTGTCTTTCAGGGAGGAAAGTTCCTCCATTCTGCTTTCTGAACTCCTGTCTTTCAGGGAGGAAAGTTCCTCCATTCTGCTTTTCGGCTGGCAGCTGATGGCGGCATCGAGTTCTTACTCAGTGTTCACTTCGGAGAGGGGCTCTTCTGGCTTGGTGGCCTAAACACCAAGGGGTGACAGCTGCAAGCTCACAGTGTTTTCTTGACAAACTTTGATCATCAGCTAGTTCACAGGCAAATTTCTCTGACTCACTGAGTATTTGGTACATGAGAAAATAAACTGGCTCGAGGCATACAAACTAAGAATGGGTGCATTTTCTAGGGATTATACGAAGGTTTTGTGGGATTACATTTCTAGTGCAAAGATCTTTCTTAGCACACACTGTCCAAATGAAGTCATTTGCTTTCATGAACAATTTTCTGGTTTTTGTTTGCTTTTTTTTTTTTTAATGTTTTATGGGTTGGCTGTTTAAAATAAGTAACAGGAAAATTATGGCTATTAAAAATAGAAACTTAATAGAAAACTAAATAAACTAAGTTGGTTTTTAAAAATTAAGTCATATTTAGTCAACATCTGAAGTGATGCAGCAGCAGCAGCAGCATATTCAGCCTGTAGATTTCGGTTATATGATATATGCATGTTGCCACACTTCGCACTCAAAAGTTTTCAAAGAAAAACCTAATATCTTGTCCTCCAAACTGCTCTTGTTCCTAATTTCTCTATTTCTACCATCTCTTCCAGCCACGTAGATTCAAAGCCACCATCCTTCTCAAATCCTCCCTATCAGCTGATCACCATTTCTAATCATTTTCCAAATCTGATAGATTCCACCACTTAATGTCTCTGAGATGGAATGTTAGCATGACCCTATAACATAAGGCAGGCCCCACTCGAGTCTGCTCTACCCAAATTTTTGTAATACATCATTGGACCAATGTTCTTTTTCAATCTGTCTTCTAGTCACTACTAGTCACTTCTAGTCACTACTGGCCCCAGTAATAGTAAAACCATAACTCCTAACCCACATGCCTTTGACCAAATGACCCTTTGCTTACTGCTTCCTCTGTCCAGAAGTTCATCTAACTCTTCAAAGGCTTTTCTCCCCAGAAAACTGTCTAAGATTACCCTGATCAGATACACTCTCCTTTGAATCTTCAGAGCGTGACGCTTGGCCATCTCTCATCCTGTGTTCCTTGCAGTTATTTGTGAATGCGATATGATATTCTCCTCACCTTCTCCAGATGTCATCTCCTGAGGACTGAGAATATGTCTTACTCTTGCCCAAAGCTTCTGCGGTACCCACTGCAGGACATACAGTATGAGTTCAGTGCATTGAAAAACGTATAGTTTCTGAATAAAAATATAGTATTGATTGAGCTGAAATGTGATGGCTCCACTATTGGACCCATTGCTATCAAACTCAAGCAAATGTCTGCCAGCTTCAAAAGATATCACAGTAAGNTCCTGGGTTGGGAAGATTCCCTGGAGAAGGGAATAGCTACCCACTCCAGTATTCTTGCCTGGAGAATTCCATGGAGAGAGGAGTCTGGCACGCCACGGTCCACGGGGTCACAAAGAGTTGGACACGAATGAGAGACTAACATTTAACTTAACTGCAATCTGAAGGAGTTTAACTAACAGAACATTAAATTGAGGACTTGATCAAGCTTTTCAAAGCCTTAACCTTTGAAAAGATGATGGTTCCCTTTATAGCCTCTAATTATGTGTAATTCAAAATAAAAATAGCATAAAATGCACAGTAAGGATAGCCAAGTCCTGATAAGTATTATCCCCACCCCCGTCTTTGGTCATTTAGTGAGATAACACATTTTTTTCCAAAAAAAAAATTTTTTTTTTCTGGAAACCTACATTAGCACTTAGCTTGCCTACTAGGTAATCTGGTATTACCCAGGGTAAAAGTAGAAGTGGAAATTCTAGGTCTGGAAATGGCAACCTATCCCAGTATGCTTGCTTGGAGAATCCCATGGAGGGAGAAGCGTGGTAGGCTATAGTCCATGGGGTCGCTAAGAGCTGGACATGACGAAGCGACTTCACTTTCACTTTTTACTTTCATGCATTGGAGAAGGAAATGGCAACCAACTCCAGTGTTCTTGCCTGGAGAATCCCAGGGAGAGGGGAGCCTGGTGGGCTGCCATCTATAGGGTCACACAGAGTCATACACGACTGAAGTGACTTAGCAGCAGCAGCAGCACAGACAGAAGCATCTTGCCTACGACAAGTCGGGACACTAATTGACAAATGACTTCCGGTGGTAGCGTGTATACCTGCATGCTCAGTCGTGTCTGGCTCTTTGTGACCCCATGGACTGTAACTCACTAGCCTTTCTGCCCATGGAATTTTCCAGGCAAGAATACTTTTCTTCATTACCATTTTAAGCATATGAGAACATATAAAATTTTTAATATGGTATGAGTGGTAGACAGATAGCATATTAACTTTTTATATGTTCTCATACACTTAAAAATGGGTAACAGAGAAAGGGAGTAACCACATTAATAAACAGTACTTTATTCCCTAACTATCCCTTAATGTTTTTCAACATTGTTAGAAAATCATTATAGGAATATATTCAATTATTAATTAAAAGTACAAGAAGCCTAGGATATCTAGGATATGGAAGTTTCAGATGAAGAAAAGTTAATTTTTTCTTTTAAAACACCAAATACAAAACTAGTTCTCTTTTAATCAAGTATTAATCAGTTTTTAGAGGCTACAGAGTAGAAAAGTCTTGAGCCTTGTTACTTTCATGCTTTATATCATTCATTGCTACATAATAGAAGAATAGTGAATAGGTCAGAAAGGGATGTATGTCTCAAGTGTCAGTTTGCAGAATGGAACAAGCTAGAGGTTCAATATGTGGGTGCAGATATGGGGAAAGAAGGTGTAAACCTAAACATTCCCATAAACCCTTTCCTCATCCTTCAATCCTGTACTATAAGCCCTTTTTCTCGCTCAGCCTCTCCTCTGTGAACAGAATATTTATATTTACTGAGGAAAGTAACAATTCTGCCTCTTTTTCAGAAAGGTCTCTTGTAGGGCTTTTGATTGCACAGTTGTTGTTGGCTTTTTTTCGCCCGTTTGTTNGATGTGTATAAGAGACAGCAGCCTCTCCTCTGTGAACAGAGTATTTATATTTACTGAGGAAAGTAACAATTCTGCCTCTTTTTCAGAAAGGTCTGTTGTAGGGCTTTTGATTGCACAGTTGTTGTTGGCTTTTTTTTCGCCCGTTTGTTTTTTAATATCCAACCAAGCTTTACAATCTCACATTGTGTACTAGTTATCTACTGACCAATAATATTACATCTGAATTAAAGTTGTGTTTTCCTTGAATTATAATATAAAATGAGCCCCTTGCCATTCCTAATCCTGTTACTTTACATAGATGAAAGTTTCCCTGCTTTGCTGATCAATTCTTTTGTTTTGTTTTAAAAATAACTTTATTGAGATGTAACTCATATAATTTACCCATTTAAAAAGTGGAACTCACTGATTTGAATATACTCATAGAGTTATATGTTCATGTAATCAAACATAATCAATAATATGAAAGAATAAACTACAGATGCACAACATGGAGAAACCCTCCCCCCAAAAAAATGCTGCTAAGTGAAAGTAACCAGATACAAAGGATGACATATATTACAATGTAAGTAACATTTCTAGAAAAGGCTAACCGATAAAAAGCAGATCCATGGTTGTGTGGCATTAGCAGCAGGGATTTGTGGGAACCAGAGTTTAGGACAAATCTGGGAAGGGAATGTTTGAAGGTAATAAGAAGCTTCAAATCTGGATTGTGGTGAAGGTTGCACAACTGTATAGATTTATATTAAAAATCACTGCACAATATATTTATAAAGTGGGTGAATTGCACATCATATAAATTATACTTCAATAAGGATATGACTGGGTGACTGAACAACAAGGATTTTGGAAGGAAAAAAGACCAAACAAATACTCATGAATACAGACCAAGCACATCATACCCCAACAGCTCTACTGATAACTGAGGTCTTGAAGAACCTTTGTTTATGTGGATACTAGCTATCAATATTTATCATATTAGAAATTATAGTGGAGAATTTTTAGATATCTTATTCAATATAAAATAACAATAATAAGCCTGTATGTTAACAAAAATAACAAGTNGGTCTTGAAGAACCTTTGTTTATGTGGATACTAGCTATCAATATTTATCATATTAGAAATTATAGTGGAGAATTTTTAGATATCTTATTCAATATAAAATAACAATAATAAGCCTGTATGTTAACAAAAATAACAAGTTGAACGAAAAGCACAATTGTTTTTCAAAACAAGAGAAAAAATAGCGAGAAGGGAGGCTTTTTTTTTTTTCAAACATGTTTGCCAATCTGTTTAGTATCTGGCTTAACAGAAGATAGCCCTTTATGTATTTACTTCTGCCTTCATCTGCTGCGATATCATACATTATGTAACCTCTGGAAAACTTCACTATCCACTCAAGAGAAATGACAGTGAAAAAGCAAATACCTCTTAGTATTATTGGGAAAGTCGTGTTGATCAGAGACCCTCACAAAGGGTCTTGGAAACTCCCAGTGCCCTTTGAGAACTGCTGGTCGAGATTTTACTCTAGATCATTTTAATGAGATTGCTTAAACTGTACTGTCATTAATCAAATAATCTAGGATCAAGATTCTTGGGAAAACAGGATCAAAAAACTTGCTACATATAGTTTCAAAGCATAGTGAATCCCACATTGTATAGACTTGGCTGTAACATATAATAAAGTAAGCGATCAATATGAGACATTGCGCACTATATCAGTATTTACTTGTTGAATCTCAAACATTATTCTAGATTTATCAGCAAGCAGAATAAATAAAACATTATTACATATTGTTAAAACAGCTGATTGTTACAATGTTATTTTCTTTTATTTTGGCCAAGTGTTCTATGGGATCTTAGTTCCCTGACCAGGGTCAAACCTGTGCACCCTGTATAGAAGCATGGACTCTTAACCTCTGGATTGCCAGTGAAGTCCCAATGTTATTTTCTGAAGCTACTGTTTTTGTCACTGATTCAGAAGTTTCCGTTTCACATTCATTTACATCTTTCTCCATCCTTATTATAATAAAATCTCCTCTTTTGTTTCTGTATTTGCTTCTAAAATAATAAATTATTATTGAATTTTTCTAAAATGAAATGACATCATAATCTGAAAAATGATGCTAATTTAAATATATGAAATACAGTTATTTAGTGGTCATTTGACAAAATGTGGTTAATTCCACCTTAATTAATGTCTATTTCAAATGTGTCTCCCAGTAAAGGATAAGAGTACCATCAGTCAGCTTATGGACTTGTTATATCCTATCAAATGATTGATGATACTCACTAAAGATGTAGTAGTTCATTTAGAAAGTCTCCAAAGCTTTGAAGCCATCAAATACACCTCTCTAAAACGAGATATACATTCCGTGTAATGTGATTTAAAACTCAACAAAAATCTAGACATTTATAACCTGAACTCAAAAACCATAGCTTAAGTACTTACTTTACAATATCTCCTTCAAGAGCAATCACTCTCTTAATGATCTTCTGTTCTGGGTTTTTAGGGGACCTAGAAAAATAAAGTTATATAATCAGTTATGTCTGTTGTTTTAAGAAAATGGAAATAAATATTACAAGAAAATAAGCTATATTAAAGTCATTACAGGACCCTTTGCAAACATGACATGACATCAGTCCTACTGAAGTGAGAAGGAATTATCAAAGTACCTGTAGGAAAGAGGATTCATGAAACAAATAATTTCAGATATGACCTACAAATGGTAGTATTTATACTTTTAATTTTAGTCTGTCTTCAGTTCCGTTCAGTCGCTCAGTCGTGTCCGACTCTTTGCAACCCCATGAATCGCAGCACGCCAGGCCTCCCTGTCCATCACCAACTCCTGGAGTTCACTCAGACTCACGTCCATCGAGTCAGTNTATAAAAAAGAAAATGTGCATGCAACTGTACTGGGAAAAGTTAGGAAGGATATAAAACCAAAGTGGCAAGCATAGTTCTGTGTGTGATAAAACACGTGTCCAGATTTTTGGTTCAGAGCACTAGAATATCCATTCAGTTCAGTTCAGTTCAGTCGCTCAGTCATGTCTGACTCTTTGCGACTCCATGAATCACAGCACACCAGGCCTCCTATCTTAAGTGTTGTCACTTTCACCCTGTGACAAGCCAACAGAGCCATGTCTTTGGTTTCAGAATCTCTGTAGCTGATTTCATGGTTTTTCAGTTTCCAAAAGTTTGTAATTTGAACCTCATTTGAAACACTGGGAATGTACTCTGGAATACTCAGGAGAGCCCCCATGTCTTCTTGAGAATGGGGAGTTAGCAAGTGCACCTACCCTCACTATTCCCAAACCCAGGGTCATCCTGATGCCATATCTCTAAGCATGCTCACCCTTCTCCCATTTATAGTCAAATTCTTATACCTTGCTGTGTTGGTTGTGTAGATTTTCATATTTAAAAGTATCAAGATTGCCCCAGATTGTTTTAGAATTAACTTCAGGATTAGAAGTTACCATGGCATATGCCACAGAAAGATCTGAGTTTTAACTCTTCATTAATGAGGTAAAACTAAAAACTAATTTCCCAGGGATGGCTTATATTTCATTGGCTTTTTTTTTAACTGTCTAAAATAATGTGTTATTGTTTCACTGCTAAGTCATGTCTTGACTCTTTGCGACCCCATAGACTGTAGCCTACCACGCTTCTCTGTCTATGGGATTTCCCAGGCAAGACTACCAGTGTGGGTTGCCAATTCCTTCTCCAGATGGCCATGCATTAAATTAGCTAACTTTACATCATCATAATGATAAAAAGTATTGCTCTTTTAATCATCAAAATGAGAAATAAAAGTTCACACAACAATAAAAACTTACATTTAAAAAATCTTTAGCAAACGATATGGAGAAGGAAATGGCAAGCCACTCCAGTGTTCTTGCCTGGAGAATCCCACGGACGGGGGAGCCTGGTGGGCTGCCATCTGTGGGGTCACACAGAGTCGGACATGACTGAAGCGACTTAGCAGCAGCAGCAAATGACAATGTCTTGTCGTTTTGTAATTTTGGAAAATGTTGCCTGAGTTTGACATGATTTTCATAGAATTACAGCTATAAAAGGCCTATGAATGTAATTAGTCTTTTTCTGGAAATATTCAGTCTCACTCATTCTCCATGGCCTAAGAACTTCTGTTTTTGTGTCATACAAAACCATGGACTGGCGGGTAGTAGAAATGGAGTCCATGATCACGGTCATGGTCTACCTCTGGTACAGACAGCTGACTGTAGGCAAGCTCCATAACCAATGTGGGTCTCTTATTCAGGGAGATATGGCCAGATCAAACCAGAAGCCAGACAATCAAACCTAGCTTGTAGAAATCTTTTGTTTGGTCCATACATTATTTATTTCTGTACTTTTAAATCTGGAGCTGGCCAAGCAAATAAGAGATCTCACATTTCTTGTTCCTCTTAGACAAAGATCTAGCACCCTAAAACCTGCATTCTGGCATGAAATTGAGTTCACTGGATCTGAGAAGGAGATCCTGAGGATTTGCCACAGTGCCAACAGTTTGTTTCATGTGGGTTTAAGAGTCTGAGGACATATGAGTTTGGGAACCTCTAGAAATCCTGACAATTTCTTCTACCTCTATCATCATATCACAACTGAGAAAAATGAATGAAAGCTCCATCAGAGAGTCTAACATGAATTAAAATGAAAAGAAAGAAAGTCAAGTCACTTAGTCATGTGTGACTTTTTGTGACCATGGACTGTAGCCTACTAGGCTCCTCGGTCCATGGAATCTTCCAGGCAAGAGTACTGGAGTGGCGGAATGGGTTGCCATTTCCTTCTCCAGGGGATCTTCCCAACCCAGGCATTGACCCTGGGTCTCCCACATTGCAGGCAGATGCTTCACCATCTGAGCCACCAGGAAAGCCCTACCAGGAATTAGGTTCTCAGTAAATCTTAGTGTCATCTCTTTCTAAAATAAATTTCTAAAGGAAGTCAGTTAACAGAGCACAAGAAAATCATTAGGAACCTCTTTTTTAAAGAGTTACACGTCTTTATTTATTTATTTCATAAACACTCCACTGATTTCAGTCAGTTGCATTAGAGGGCAAGAATGGCATTTTAAAGGTTTGGTCACATTTTATTACTCAATTAACTAAAGAAACACGAAACTAAATATAATTGTATTCATATTGGGAAGTCACAGGTCAGTTTTAAATTAAACGGGTATTATCTGATAAAAATGAATAATTTCCATGTTGGATTCTGTATGCTTGCTTCACTATCAGTAGCAGCGTGAACTTTGTGCATTCAGCCCCTTTTATAATGATTCATTTTCTAAATTCAATGCAATTTTATTAATTAGTACTCTAAAAGTTTTTACTTAGGTCAGCATTTCAGCTACATTTTTGCCACTTGCAGACTTCTCTTTGTATTATGTAAGCCTTTAAAATTTAAACAAAAGAAACTATCAAGATCTTTTTATTGCTCTTTGGGTTTATTCTTGAAATATTCACAAGTGTGAACCCTATGACTTCAGATACAGTTTCACAAACTGTGTGTGTGTGTGTGTGTGTGTGTGTGTGTGTGTATAAATGCGATCCCTAATAATTACTCTTGTCCAGATACTTCTTAAAATGCTCCAATCCAAGGGCCTCATTATTAGAAAAGTGAAGTACAGATGAGGTGGCAAGAACCCAGGTTATTGCTTCAAATTTGTCTTCTATAATACCATATGGTCTTGCATAGGAAATAAGTCTTAAGGAAAAGGGAAAACCTGGGAAAGGATCTTCAGGAACGCACAGAGGGTTGCTCTATATATAGAAAAACCTGGTGAGAAGTGAATAGGATTTCAGAACACTAAGGCCAGTGCTCCTGGGCAGCTTGTTTCCTGGGTGGGGATGGAAGGAATGGCTTATTCTCTCCAAGCAAAACCCACCCAAAACAGGCTCCTGAGCAGTAGAAATAGACTCCTTCAGAGATTCCTAAGAAAAATCTGTGTGCAGGTCAAGAAGCAACAGTTAGAACCAGACATGGAACAATGAACTGGTTCCAAATTGGGAAAGGAGTACATCTAGGCTGTATATCATAACCCTGATTATTTAACTTATATGCAAGTACATCATGCAAAAGGCTGGGCTAGATGAAGCACAAACTGGAATCAAGATTGCGGGGAGAAAATATTAATAACTTCAGATATGCAGATGACAGCATCCTTATGGCAGAAAGCAAAGAGGAACTGAAGAGCCTCTTGATGAAAGTGAAAGAGGACAGTGAAAAAGCTGGCTTAAAACTCAACATTCAAAACACTAAGATCATGGCATCCAGTCCTATCACTTCATGGAAAATAGAAGGGGAAACAATGGAGACAGTGACAAACTTTATTGTCTTGGGCTCCAAAATCACTGCAGATGGTGACTGCAGCCATAAAATCAAAAGACACTTGCTCCTTGGAAGACAAGCTATGACCAAGCTAGACAGCATAATAAAAAACAGACATTACCTTGCCGACAAAGGTCCATCTAGTCAAAACTATGGTTTTTCCAGGGGTCATGTATGGATATGAGAGTTGGACCATAAAGAAAGCTGAGCACCGAAGCACTGATACTTTTGAACTGTGGTGTTGGAGAAGACTCTTCAGAGTCCCTTGGACTGTGAGGAGATCCAACCAGTCAATCCTAAAGGAAATCAGTCCTGAATATTCATTGGAAGCACTGATGCTGAAGCTGAAACTCCAATACTCTGGCCATCTGATGAGAAGAACTGACTCATTGGAAAAGACCCTGATGCTGGGAAAGACTGAAGACAGGAGAAGGGGATGACAGAGATTAGATGGCTGGATGGCATCACTGACTCAATGGACATGAGTTTGAGCAATCTCCAGGAGTTGGTGATATACAGGGAAGCCTGGTTTGCTGCAGTCCAAGGGGTCGCAAAGTTGGACATGACTGAGCTGAATTGAGAGGCCCCCAGAGATTTCAGTCAGACTTCTAGTGATCCAAGAAGGTAGCAGCAGGAACAAGAAGTTTATGTTTCAGATTTATGACTAACAATTTCTTACACAAGTAAATGTATTCTGAAAGTACTTATGAAACAAAAAAAGCGTGAACTTTAAACAATTAAACTGTTGTTATTGATAAACATTTTCTTGGTTATATTTAAAAGTTGTCCGGCTGTCACTCACTACAATTAGAAGACATTTAATAAGCAAATAGTGACAACTGTTCTTAACAGTAAATCAGCCTTGATTATGTAAAATCAATTAAATGTGTATTATGACTAACTTCTGTAATTGAAAAAGCTGAAATAGTTTTGTAAGTGACTGTTTTGATTCTGAAAAAAAAAAAATGTCCTTAATTAACCATGAAAACTCTAAGAAATACAGTGTAATCATAATGAGTTAATTTCTACCAATGTTTATTAATTCAGGCATTTCAAAACATAAAACACTGCATCTTCAGGTGGTGAACAGAACTGCAATTATACTTCACTGTCTAGAATTGTATGTAAATGAATATACATAGTATATACATAAAATATATAGCACATATGTAATACACATATGTGTGTATGCATGTGTATTCTACCATACAATATGGAATCATACTATTTAAAGAAACTCCTCTGAACTATAAAGAAACTTCTGGGCTGAAAAATACATTTCCTTATTTATTTTGTTATAAATTTGGGTTTCCACACATTGAATATGCTTCAAGTTGACATATCTGTGGAAGTGGAGGTGATGAATAGCTAACATCAATATAAATATTGACTCTTCTTTCAGTTTAGACTTTCAAAGTGCAGATGTTCACACAGAAATACTACCACTCTGTCCCTAAAGTAGAACATGCACTCAGGAGTATCTGTGTGGTCTTTTGCTATAGTCAAAACAGGTTTTGCCCTTCTAGCCATAATATCTCATTGAGTATGACTTTTTAGTAGAGTGCCACTTAAAGCCATAGAATAAAACAATATTAACTGATCTTCAAATGAGTTAAAGCTAAGCACCTAGTATCATATCCCTAACATTGTGATTAAGCTAACTGGACTTATGCTTTAAGCTTTAAACAAGTAAGGAAATAGTGCCACATACGTGTGGTAGATGTGAAGGGGAATATAGAAACCACAAAACATGAAAGTGCAAGCTACTGATATTTTCCATACCGACCCACATCCATACGCATCAATATGACACAGAAAAAGCAGACCAACTGAAGTGCAAAATTAATACAGTCAGTTCTCTGCGTCCCTGAGTTCTGCATCCATGAATTCAAGCAACCACAGATTGCAGATATTTGCGGGGGGAAATTCCAGAAAGTTCCAGAAGGCAAAACTGGAATTTGCCCTGCATTGAAAACTATGCTAAATCCACTGCATGGTGTGATATGAAGGCTGCTATAGCCTCCTGCCATCCCACAGATGCTCAATCTCTGTTCAGTGCCTGTTGTATGAACATTGCTCACCTCGCATCTTATGGGCAGCCCATGTACTGCTTATGCTGTATACACTCTTTGTTTCTGTGAAGAAAAGGGCTCTTAAAAAGCAATTAAGTGGTCACAGCATCCCTCAAAGGTTAAGAGAGAGCATAAAGTGCTCTCTTTAAAAGAGAAAATGAAAATCTGAGATCTTTTGAAAAAGTAGCATGCTGCTTGCCAAAGTGGGAGGAAAGGTAGGTAAGCAGGAACCAAGCATTTGCACAATGAAGCAGAAAGAAGCTACACTTTGTGGAAGTGTTAGTGCTGCTTCTGCAGTGGCAACACCAGTGTCTCCAGTTGTGTTAAACTCTCTCCAAGACTGAGAAAGCATTAAGTGTAAGCAACAGTTAGAACTGGACATGGAACAACAGACCGGTTCCAAATTGGAAAAGGAGTATGTCAAGGCAGTATACTGTCACCCTGCTTATTTAACTTCTATGCAGAGTACTATCATGAGAAACGCTGGACTGGAAGAAACACAAGCTGGAATCAAGATTGCCAGGAGAAATATCAATAACCTCTTTTATGCAGATGACACCACCCTTATGGCAGAAAGTGAAGAGGACCTAAAAAGCCTCTTGAAGAAAGTGAAAGTGGAGAGTGAAAAAGTTGGCTTAAAGCTCAACATTCAGAAAACGAAGATCATGGCATCTGGTCCCATCACTCCATGGGAAATAGATGGGGAAACAGTGGAAACAGTGTCAGATTTTATTTGGGGGGGCTCCAAAATCACTGCAGATGGTGACTGCAGCCATGAAATTAAAAGACGCTTACTCCTTGGAAGAAAAGTTATGACCAACCTAGATAGCATATTCAAAAGCAGAGACATTACTTTGCCGACTAAGGTCTGT
>SJYV01019682.1:527987-568708 GCA_006410875.1 Neotragus pygmaeus
CCTCATGCGAAGAGTTGACTCACTGGAAAAGACTCTGATGCTGGGAGGGACTGGGGGCAGGAGAAGAAGGGGATGACTGAGAATGAGATGGCTGGACAGCATTACTGACTTGATGGACGTGAATCTGAGTGAACTCCGGGAGTTGGTGATGGACAGGGAGGCCTGGCGAGGTTCTATTCATGGGGTTGCGAAGAGTTGGACACGACTGAGCAACTGAACTGAACTGAAAGGAGACATCACAGGAGCATATCCTGGCTGATGGCAAACTTTTGTGTGAAAAGCACCTCATTTGTAGGAGCACTGCTGTGTTCTGTGAGGGATCACTGTGAGGGAGCTAAGGAGTGCGAGAGGAAGGAGTGGAAGGCTGGTAAGTGAAGATTGGTGAGCTACATAAAGATCACAGGAGAATTAGCATTGGCTGATGCCAAGGCAGCATTAGTGTTCCCAGAAGAGCTCAGGAAACTCATGCAAGAGAAAGACTATCTTCCAGAGCAAAGGTTCATTTGTGATGAGATGTGATGAAAACCAAAAACCGTCTGCCTGTGTTCTAGCAATACAACAAGGAGGCTTGGGTGATGGTCATCTTGTTCTTGGAATAGTCCCACCAGAGCTTCATTCCTGAGTGAAAAAAATTCTAGAAAAGACAAGGCTGTCATTCAAGGGCCTCCTCATCACTGGCGATGTCCCCAGCCATCCCCTATCTTTCTGCTTCGCAGACAATTAGGTGGATGCAATGTCCCTGCCCCCTTAATACTATGTCAGTGCTGCAGCCATTAGATCAAGACTTCAAGTGTACTTAAGTGACTTACACTTGCCTCACATTCTGGAGGACTTGTGGATTTATGGAAGAGCTTCACAATTACAGATACCATAGATTCCCCCAAAGCCCAAGACAGGAGTGCATGTTGGAAGCCATGATGGAATGAGGCTGTCTATAATTTCAGGGGCATCCCCCCTACTGATGCAAAAGTCAGGAATGGTCCAAGGAATTTGGTGGGGAAAGCTTCTCAAACATGATCAAGGACAGTGTTGAAGCACAGAGAAACCTTTACCAAAAGAGAACTTGAAGGTCTACTGAAATCCTCGACAGACGACGATGATAGTGACGCAGAAGACTTAGAGCAGTTTTAGACTTAGAAACATCAGTTTGGACACTTGAAAAATCTGCAGCAATTTTGTAATAGTTTCATGTGAACTATTAAAGGATATGAACTTCAATATGATCCTTTGATGGAATGAAGCCTCTGTGTCACCTGACAGATAACAACACACCTAGAACCCCTGCAAGATCTATTTGATGATGAAAAGAAGAAACAGGTTTCTATAACAATGTGTCTAACTAAACACCTGACCTGCGATTGTGAAGCCCTGACTTTCAAGTTTGAAGANAATGAAGCCTCTGTGTCACCTGACAGATAACAACACACCTAGAACCCCTGCAAGATCTATTTGATGATGAAAAGAAGAAACAGGTTTCTATAACAATGTGTCTAACTAAACACCTGACCTGCGATTGTGAAGCCCTGACTTTCAAGTTTGAAGAGCCCCAGCCTTCAGCTTCCATAGACTCTGACATTAGCATCATTGAGCCTCCTCCAAAGTCTCAACAACTGTAAGGGAAACCCAGTTGACCCTTCTAACGTTCTGCCGGAAGATTCAAGTTAGCCTGATACCTTACCACTTACTACTACAGTGTCAGACATCTCATCCTCTCACCCCATGAGCACTGTAACATCATAAAGAAATCACCATTGTCACTACCATTACCATCCTCATTATCTTATGAGGGTTATCAAGACAGAAGAGTCAGGGTTCTGGTGAGGGTTAAAAGACCCTGATGTGGAAAAGACTGAGGGCAGGAGGAGAAGGGGGCAACAGAAAATGAGATGGTTGGATGGCATCATTGACACAATGGACATGAGTTTGAACAAACTCCAGGAAATAGTAAAAGACAGGGAAGCCTGGGGTGCTATGGTTCATTTGGTCTCACAGAGTCAGACACAACTTAGCGACTGAAAAACCACACAGTGTGTGTAGCTGACAGAGAAGTGAATTTATATTTTCTCTGTTTATAATTACATTTTATATATGCACTTGTATTTTAAATATCCTGTTTTATTCTATGTATTTCTCTTTCAAGTCATTAAATGAAAGCAATCTGTAAGTATTCAAAGAAAGAAAAATGTTATGTTGTTGCCGATGTAGTTAGGCCTGTGGTGGTTGTGATTGTAGTGAATGTATACAGGTGCTTCCTTGTCATTAGTATCTAAATATTATAGCAACTATTTACATGGTATTTGCATTGTAATCTAGAGATGTTTTAAAGAATACAGGAGGATGTGCATAAGTTATATACCTTTTTATATGAGAGACTTGAACATCTGTAAATTTTGGTATCTGAAGTCCCCTGTGGATCCTGGGGAACAAGTGTATTAGTATGTAAGAGCTGAAATGAGGATATTTACATGGGCACTCATACAGGATAATAGTGGTATTAGCAATCAGCTGGAGAAGACTATCGGAAACATGATTCAAGGGTTATCCTGTTTCTAACTGAGCTCACTCTCCAGTTTGTCACCACGTTGTTCATATTATAAGTTTTGACATGTTAAGTTCAGGGCAGGGGAAATCCTGGTAAAAGAGAATAGTGTGTGTGTAGTCACTTCATTCATGACTGACTCTTTGCGACCCTATGGAATATAGCCTTCCAAGACGCCTCTGTCCATGGGATTCTCCAAGCAAGAATACTGGAGTGAGTTGCCATGCCCTCTTCCAAGGGGTATTCTCGACCCAGGCATTGAACGCATCCATGTCTTCTGCATTGCAGGTGGATTCTTCACCACTGAACCACCCAAGTGAACTGAGAGAGGAACAAGACAGTCTCGACCATTTTTACCTGGAGCCAACATTCAGCACCCACTCACTTTTTTACCCAGAATTCATTTCTAACAAGGATGAGTGACCAAATATCTGGGGAAAAAAAGAGAGAGACAGACAGAATTTTCATTCTTAGAAATACAAAAAATGATTATTTTATCTATGGTGAATTGAACTCTTAAAGTTTGCCTAATTGGGCCCAATAGGCGCTTGCAATAGACAGAAGCAGCTGAATTCATACATGCCCATCTGAGGTGTTTACTCCAAATGACACAGATGAAATGTCTCTGGTGCAACTTTCTGTGCCCAGATAAAAATGTGACGTGTAAACTGATGTACCACCTCCCAGACCTATTGTCTCATGATTCTGGCTACCATGGGATAATTTTCAGGGTCAGGCAGTAAATTAGAAAAGAGGGGGATGGGAATGGGGGCAGTTCAGGGGATGCCAGCATGAGAGCAGAGGGTGACAGTGGTGAGGGTTGACAGCTGAGACTCAGACAGGTCAACACATCTCAAAAGACACCATGCACTGAGGTTCAGCTGTTCCTCCCCTGAGGCTATCGCAACATCCCCAAAGCAGAGATGCTACTCTGACAAGATGCAGAATTATAGAACTATAAACAGACTTAATTTGCCTTGAATTGCCTCAGAAGGTTCTTAGGTTTACCTCAATTTGAAAAGAATAGGTTTTGCTAGCAATAAAAAACCTAAATCCAGAAATGGCAAAATAAAGGTATATATTTTGCATACCTGGATCTTATGGCCTGAATATTTGCATGCATTCCATTGTATTTATTCTATTGCATATATCTGTGTATTACCATCTCTAGTTACTGTAGTGACATGCATTATTAATGTGCCCACTGTGCTGTGGATTCAAACTTTCCTAGTAAAACTGAGTTAGGTATATGTGTGAGGAGAGGTGAAATTCCACAAGATCGTGGAAACTATCTTAATTACCTTAAAATACTTGCCTCTCATAGAGGATACTGACTTTGTAGAAGTTAGAATATAAGTACAATATAAAGCTTTCTGGCTCATTTCTTTCCTAACCCTGTTGGACTTACTAATTTTTAAAATATAGTACCATTGTTTTACAGAATAATTTTATGGCTCCAATAACCACACACAATTGGCTCCTTTGAAAGNTAGAATATAAGTACAATATAAAGCTTTCTGGCTCATTTCTTTCCTAACCCTGTTGGACTTACTAATTTTTAAAATATAGTACCATTGTTTTACAGAATAATTTTATGGCTCCAATAACCACACACAATTGGCTCCTTTGAAAGGAGCAACTTTATGCCCCTAAGAGTTCCCTGAATAGTATTTACAAACTGACTTCAGGGGGAAAAAAAATGCATGAGGTTCAAGATTTAACAAAATCCAACTACAACTGGTCACCTCTGAAAGCAGCATTGTCATTGGTGTTCTCAGCTTGACAGTCACTAACACAGCTCTGACAAGAATCTGCCTGAAATGCAGGAGTCCCCAGTTCGATTCCTGGGTCGGGAAGATCCACTGAAGAAGGGACCAGCTACCCATTCCAGTATTCTTGGGCTTCCCTGGTGGCTCAGCTGGTAAAGAATTGCCTATAATGCAGGAGATGAGGGTTCGATCCCTGGGTTGGGAAGATCCCGTGGAGAAGGGAAAGGTTACCCACTCTAGAATTCTGGCCTGGAGAATCCTACACAGTCCATGGGGTTCCAAAGAGTCGGACACCAGTGAGCAACTTTCACTCACTGCTATATTATCAGAAACTTCTTCGAAGCATTTTCTTTCCTGCTATTTATACTGCAGTAACTTATTACAATGATAGCTTATTTATAAAGTTTTAAACTAAAAAAAAAAAAAGAAACTTCTACTGTTAAATCAAATGTCTAATTCCTGTTTGTTTCTACATTTCTCAGTATTACCTTCTTCCTCTCTGTTGGACGGAGTACATAGTTATAGAAACGGATCAGAGCTAGAAGGGCTTAAGGTTTATATGGATTTTTAGTGGCCAAGAATAAATATTTTTTGAAAAAGGAGGCAGGATGAGAATAGTAATTTTATGAGGGGTCAAAAGAATTGTGAGAGACTGTAAGGGAACCTGGGGGACCACAGAAGGAAAAGAGGGGAGGATATTTCTAGGACTACTTTCTTAGGGTAAACCAAGCCAAAGAGGTACAGAGCAGTGGCTAGAGACACAGCCAGGTAAGGAGGAAGAGAATGCAGGGCCAGTAGATCCACCGAAGAGACCATTTAAGACAGAAGGCCCTTAGAGTTGCTCAGTTTGGTTTCTAAAAACTTATCAGAGCCTCAGAATAAGCCAGTTATGCTGCTATTACAATGTCATGATTGTCCTTTCCCCTATTAGGATATCCTGGGAAAGTTTTATTCTTTCTAAGAAAATTCAGAGGTCAAAATTTACCTACTTGCAAGTGTTTTAGATATAGCACACCGAAGGAATTCCTTTTCAAAAATTACAACTATATCTCAACCTGTGATGCATTGTCTTGCTATTTTTAGTTGGCCGCATACCGTCAGCAATAACTATAAAATGTGTTCAGGTATGTCTTTTTAAATAAAAACCGAGTATGTTGAGGTTACAATTTGCCAGATGATTTACCCTTTTCTATCATTCTTTAGTATAAATATATAGTAGACATTTTTTTCTAGTCCATAAAGTTTTATTGCAAATACTGGGAACCCACTTAAAATGGAATAAACAGTGTCTACCCACATGTGTTTTTCCTTACAGGAAGCCACTTTGATTCTGGGTTAAAAGACGTTGATTAATGTGAGAAGGCTCGCCTGCTTCTGTAAGCATTGGTCCTCTAATTCTGTACACACACAGAATGGACTCTAATCTCTCCAGCTGTCATGTTGGTGCTCTTCATGAGCTGTACATTTCACAGGCTCTGGAACCACTCTGCAGCTCAAACACGATCAACTGCTTTCCTCAAAACCAGAACAGCAGTGAGAGATTATTAAGTCAAAATGGAAGCAAACTCTCCTCTTCGTGTGTGCAAGAAACTCACAGGGGAACCTGATTTCCATATGGTTACCACAGCTGATGCTTAACGACTATCTTCCAGACATAGGTAAAACCATTCATAATCCTCAAATACCTCTACAATGGAGTAAAACAAGGCCAAACAGAATGAAGGGAAATAATCTCCAACTGGTCTTACATGACTACAGGTTAAAATGCATGAAGGAGACTTTGATTTAAATAAAAGCAGATTCTCAGAAACATATGCTCACCACCCACCATTCTTCATCTGAACGGTAGAAATTTATGAGTCTCATTTCACTGTAGCATGGGACCTTTGCCAAGAAACAAGAGCCCAAACATCAGTGATTAAGAAAGATCTCCAGTAAATAATGTTTTCAGGGTGCTAATCTACTTTAGAATGAGTTTGAAGGCAATGGCATCGTATTTTGGATTGACCACATGAAGAGACATTTTCACTTACACAACATTATTAAACTTTGCTTTGGACTTTTAACTAATGTAAGCCTATTCCCTGAAATAAAATGTCATTCTTGAAAAGATAGAACAAAATCACAAAAATATTTCTCACAAAAACCTTCTGATTCAGCTTCCTTGAAAAATGTAGAGCCCCAAAGCCTTGCTGATACATACAACCATATCTCCCCCACATTTTATCAGCTCTTTCTTGCCGCTGCCATCTGTTTGCTTGCTTTTCCCACCCATTGCCTATCCCAGTAGGCTGTTCCCTGGCACTCAAATGCCTCCCTCTAAATTCTTTAATCACATCATCCAAGCAGTGTTCCATGTCTTCAATTCTTCTTCCCAAAGATTTTCTTCAACATTACCCTCCGTATAGTTTGAACACTATCCTCCTCAGATAACATTTTTCAAGTAAACACTATGTACATTTCTTCTGTCCTTTCGTTTCAAACACAGTTATTTCCTGTTACACTGTCTTGTGTGATACAAAGGAGGAAAACTTCCTAAACATCTCATCTTTTATAATCATGGTTCCCTAAGTCCTTATCATTTCAGGCTTTAAAGACTTGAAGACAATACTCAGCAGAGTCCCCTGATGGAGATGTAGCTAATTCCAGTGTTTCTGGAAAAGTCATATTTTCTTTTTATTAACTTTTAATACATAAAAGTCTAACTGTTCATAATTACACTGTTCTAATCACATAATCAATATCCTAGAGTAAAGCTGGTAGTTACAAATTTAAAACAAAGATGTAACATGATTTAATAAAATAAAAATCAAGGAAATGGAACCCAAAGGTCACAACTCTACATTACTAAAAAGATTAAAAAGTAAGGTAAATGATCATATTGTTGAAACTCTGATAGTATCTTTCAAACTTTACCACTCCCGTTCTAAATTAAAATCTCATTTTAAATGAGTTCCCAACAATCCAGCCTAATCACTTTAAGACAAAGCTGCAGCTGTTTAGAATGCAGTCAGTGTGACTGCTGTGGCCCTGTGTACTTGACCTCCTGCCTGTTAACAAAGAGAGTCAATTAATTATTTGCTGTTTTGAATGGTTATTTCACTTCACCTCCACCTTTCTTTAAGTGTTAAAAGGCTCAGTTGCTTTATCACCTTAACCTTAGCTTTAGTGAATGCACGCAGAATTTCTTAACTGCCAACAAATAAATAATTTTGACCCAGAAAGCTAATTTTCAGGACCATAGTGCCTACATGTCTTATGCTGGAGTCAGCGGAAGTGACACAGTAACCCAGTGGCTCACTCTCTTCCAGGAGAGCCCCTTTGTTTTGAAGGGCAGCTTGGTGGTAAAGTTGTTTCCTGGACACAGGTAAGGAGACACACTAGTACTGCAACGGGTTTTATGCTCACAGTTACGGTGAAACACTGGTTTCATTAGAAATTTTACCAAACACAAAAAGGGAATGCTCTCAGTGTAAACCGAAAGCCTGTTGAGTAACAGTGTAATGGTTTCTCCTGCATGCTGTTAGTTTTTCCTATATACTCTTCAGGTTACATTAAGTTCAGTTGTGTAATCTCATAATTAAATTCTAAAACACTAAACTAGAACAAGAAAACAATTTCAAAATAAATATGAAAATGGTTTTTGCAATGTATGGATATAGTAGAACTGGTACCATTTAAGTTTTAGATGTGAAAAACTAGCCATAAAGACAAAAGCTAGCCTGGAATCTATCAAGAATATTCTCACTTCTCTTGAATTCCTTTAATATTAATACCATGAAACATTTTAGAAGCTTCCGATTGCTACTTATTTGTTTTTAGTCTCTTCCAGTGGAATGGAAGATGTGAAAGTAGTGATTGTCTTAACCTTCTCATTGAATACAATCCGAAGTCAGTTACCAGGGCTTAAAAAAAGAACAGAAAAGTATTATTCCATAGTGATTAGTTTATAAGAAACATACCAAGATGTTGCTATTAGTTAGCCCACAAAAGTGAAAGCATATCATATTTTTTGTGTCTAGTTTATTTTAATTAGCATAATGCCTTCAAGGTTTAGCCGTGCTATCTCATGTATCTATATTCCATTTCCTAACTGTCTTTTTCATGGCTAACACTAGTCTTTGCTCATGAATGTGCAAAATGATTTATCAACCTAATAGCAATATCTTGGCATATTTTTTATGATCTAATAAAATGGCAACTGAAATTTTGGGAAAAAAGACTCATAATTCCTCAATTCTTTCCAAGAGAATTTATATTGACATGAAAATGATTGATTCTCTATAGTCTACATATCTTAGTCTATGGATTAGTAGTTCTGAAACTTTAAAGTCTAGGGTTGAATCTTAGTTTTAAAAAGCATCTAGATGATGCTGATGTCGGTGGTCCTAGCCCACCTTTGACAGACACACCTGGAAATCCTCACATGCAAATTCTATGAAATTCAGCATGTTGGATCCTCAGATATTCAATAAAGACGGAAGCCACAAAGAATAGTCACAAAGTCCTTCCAAAATGAACAGGACACAGAAGAGTGATTTCAGAGCATGTACAAAATTCTAAACTGGTGGGAAAACACCATTTCCCACTAGGAAAAAAAACATTCTAATAATTCCATATTTAACTCCAACCTGGAATTGGATCTACAACTAGTATAGAACAATGCAGCTCAAGTAAGAAAGAGCAAAATGTTCCTTTTCCAGGGTTCCTTAGAGTACAAAAACTTCATTCAGTGTAAACAATGATCAGACACTATGGAGTAACAGAGAGGTTATGGTATTAGATACAGATAATTTACTTTTTACAATCATTAGATTATTCAACAAATATTTGCCAAATGACAATCAGGTACCAGGCACTGTGAATGGCACTAGTTTATAAAGCAGACCTTAGAACAATTCATGGCATTCATGGTATTTTTATGATTCAAGCCCATATGTAAGCAGTAGCATCTTGAGCAACTCATTTACTGCTCATAGCATCTTTTGTGGTATGAATAAAAAGAGGGGATGACAATTGGCACTGCAGACCCCCAGATCTTGCTTCAGAGAGCAAATGAATTTCTAAACAAAAGCTTCTGAGCATCTGCTTTTTATAGAATGAACCTCAGGAAATAGTAAATTGTATTGACCAATTCCCAGGGTTCAATTCCTACTTTAGGAAAGAAGTTATAATCTCTGAAACTGAGACCACAAAATGCACTTCTCACCACAGAGATCACTGTGTAACACTCTATGAGGTGTGTGCTCTGGTCCATTACATGCAAAGATTTGCCACCAAGGAGAAATCTCCACTCTACTTCCAAATAAATGTCAAATGGCTTCCCTGTCTCTATAGATTCCCAGATCTCTCCCACCTCTCTTCTTTCTACACTCCCGCCTTCCCTTCTCTCTATACCTCCCTTCCTTCTTAGAAACTCTTCATAAAACCTGTTAATAACTGAAGATGGTGTAGAGAGATTAAGCTATTTTTAGAACCAATAATTTGTTGATTTTCTTTTTCATTAGTTCATGAGCTGTTAAATTTGTAGCTAAATGTATTCTTACTGGACAATTTAATTGCTCCAGTGAAATGCAAAATTTCCATCAACCAATTCTGTGGGGAAAGTGAAGGGAATCTAATTGTTCTGTCTGTTGTGTATTTTAATTAATTGTCCTTCAGTGAAAAACCTGGTAACAAAAAAAGTGATACTGTATTAAAAATGTTCAGGAAATTCATCAAATGGCTCACAAAGCATCCTTAAAACAGGTACAAATAGAGAAATCCAAGGCCTCAGAGATTCAGAATAAGCCACCAGAAAGTTGACACATGACAGGCATTTGCCTACATTTTAGTCTCATGGTTACTGATTCCTTTCAAGGATAATGGACTAGGCCATTTATTGGTAGGTTTTCTAGGCTTTTATCCTGAGTATTTTTAAAATGTCAAAATAGACTTAATTATGGTAATACTTTCAAAGAGAAAGACAGTAAGTTCCCTACATATAAACTGCCAAGATGCAAACATGTCTTCACATGTCCAATCACATAAGTTGGTTCACCTGTCTGGTGCACACTGCGGTGTGAGTGCATCCTCTACAAGTGATTGTGTTTTTGCGTACTTTACTGTAAAGTACTGTACAGTACAGAGTTCAGTACACTGTAGACACAAAGTATCTTTATTTCAAACCCAGGATGTCCAGAAGCAAGTATAAGTGCAGAGGTGATACAGCTGGTGAAAACTGAAGTTGGTCAGTCGTGCCCGACTCTTTGCGACCCCATGGATAGTAGCCTGCACCAAGCTCCTCCATCCTTGGGATTTTCAAGGCAAGAAGTACTGGAGTGGGTTGCCATTTCCTTCTCCACGGAATCTTCCCAACCCAGGGATCGAATCCAGGTCTCTCAAATTGTAGACAGACACTTTACCGTCTGAGCCATCAAATACAGCTGGTACTACTGTACTTTTCAAGGTGTTATATTGTAAGATTTTAAATGTTTTCATTTTTTATGTATGATTTGTGTGAAAGGGTGTTATAAACCTATTACAGTACAGTATTATACAGCCGATTACACTAGTTGGGTACCTAGGGGTTCCCCGGTGGCTCAAGGCAATAAAGAATCCTCCTGCAGTTTAGGAGACCTGGTTTCAATCCCTGGATTGGGAAGATCCCCTGGAGAAGGGAAACGCTACTCACTCCAGTATTCTTGCCTGAGAATTCCATGGACAGAGGAGCCTGGAGGGCTACAGTCCACGGGGTTACAAAGAGTTGGACATGAGTGAGCAACTAATACCTTCACTCTCAAGCTAAACTTTGTTGGATTTAGGAACAAACTGGACTTATGAAAGCACTCTCAGAACCAAACTTGTTTATATGCAGGGGCCTTACTCTAATGAGTATCTACATTGTACAATAAGAAAGTTATGTCATAGACAAACATTTTCCAAAAAGCACAAATCAAATTGCTAGAACTGAGACTAGGACCATGTGTATGAGATTCTTCATTTATTAATCAGAACATTTTGTTATAATTTCTCATGGTAACCATTATTATTTTAATTTTCTATTACTTTTAGTTTCCAACTATTTTTAAAATATTTTTTCTGAAAATACCCTTTTCCTCATCACCCAGATATAACTGCTAGCAAAATTTTGGTATTTACGTTTTTCCATTTTTTCTAATTCCACACATACTCACTTTTTAAAGATAGAACTATATACTGCATACTGTTTTGTAATCTGTTCTTTTCAAAATTTAATACTTTACAATGACAAGACTTTCCAGATCTTAACTCCCAACAGAATGAGAAGTTTCAAGTGGGACTAACACAAATTAACAGTGATCTGTAATTATCTGATTAATTCTATCAATACTGGTCTTCAGTGAGACACTAGCCCAAATTAGAACTTTGAGAGAATTGACCCCAGACTTCAAGGAAGCCCAAGAGCCTAACTGTCCAGGTAATGCAGACACACATAAAAGATCTATCTTCCTTTCTAAAAATAATTTCCCACGTCTCTTGCAAATCCTGCCATAGAGATGGTCCTCTACTGTCCCCAGAGTGAAGCCTGCCCCAGTTAAGAGAATTTTGAAAAGATAAACCAAGAGGAACAAATGCACCTTCAGAATAGGGAAACTTAGTTTTGATTCCTGGTCAAACCTCAGAGCTTCTCCGGGGCCCCAGTGGTTTATTTGTAAAACACAATCTCCTCAACACCCACTCCAGTGAGATAACACTATGACTAGGGTAGGTTGAAAGACATATTCTTTTTTTTTTTTTTTTTTAAGTCACACAATAACATAACACTTCTTTCAGGAAAACAACCTAGGATTTTATATGACACTCCACATATTTTATCTTTTAATTGTTTTTCCTCTTAGATTACCTACTTTTCAAAGGCGAAATAAAGTACTACATAATGTTATGATTAGGACCTCCAGTTAACTTCCATGCTGAAATAGTCAAAAATTCTTCACTTGAAATGACAAATAGCAGAGTTTGAAAAACACGTGTCAAACTAGTGGAGTGAGAAAATAAAAAATTTAAAGTGTCATAAATGGTCTTTACATGATCACTCCGTCATTTTTATGTTTACTTACAATGTTTGGGTAGGTAACAAGTTAAAAGTCAAGAAAGAGACATCTTGAACAACTAACTTAACTGCATTAAATAATCTTTAATATTTATAAAGATGTCAAGAAAGAAAATAATACTTGAATTCTCACAAAACAAGTGTTCTTGTTATTTTTAAGCTCTTGACAGAGGAAAGGATAATCAGAGTTGACAGGTGTTTACCATGCACTGTATTCCACTCAATAAACCTGTTTTTCAATATACAGTGACAACTCTTATTTGAATTGGAACATCTATCTTTTTAAAATTACACACAAAATTTTAAATGGTTCTTTCCATTTGCTTGTTTGTTAGCCTTTTCGAAGGTTTATTTGACTCTAATATCCTAGGATATTGCTACCAAACTCTGTTTCATGGAACACTAACTTTAGGGACTTAAAGATATTAACCAACTTTAAGGCAAGGGTTCTATGGAAAATTAAGCTTTGGAACACTAGGTTAGAGAAGAGAGATGAGTTTCTTTATTACAAGGCTTCTCAGAGTCAAATGCTAACATGAACTGCACATTGCAAACAGATGGGTATAGTATGCAGATGTCCAAAATGTCTTTCAGAATAGAGTCTCTTTTTTGCCAAAGATAAGTTAACATCTCACAGATGATATGGATAATACTTCTTTATGATTTAGTTAAGAAGCATTACATTCAAAGATATTAATTAAAAATTACAGTTGTTTCTGACAACTAAGGCCCCTAGTCTCCCAGAATATTTCACTAAAATAAAAATACTCTTAGGAAAGATGGAATATTAGCTCATTATCAATCTCTGACAGCTTGGTTCTAGATTAGTTTAACAGAGAATGCCAGAAAAATAAGTGGGAGGAAGGGGAAAAAAAAAGATATACATAAGAAGCAGAGTAAGCAGATTGTGTAGGGCAAAGCAGAGCATCAATTCTGTCTTTGGAGGCTTAAGAAAGAAATTATTAGGGCTCTTATTAAGTGTAGTCTAACTGCTCTAACAAACTGAGCGATCCCCAAAATGTATCATGGTTCAAACCTAAGTAAAGTTCACTTATGGCTCAAATAATAGTCAACAATCTGAAATGCTTCAGTTTGTTAGGAGCCATAGAGTGCATGCATCTCAACTCTGTTATACTGTCAATAGCTCTTCCGTAGCCAACACATGGCTTCCAAGGTCACCTTTTGGGTTGCCTCCATTGTAGCCAGTGGAAAAGGAATAGAAATTAGAGGTGCACACAGGAGGATATTTTGAAACTAGAGATCTGTACTTGGTGTGCATCACTTCTCATATTTCTCTGGCTAAGTAGAGTCACATGACCACAATAACTACAAGAGAAGTTGTAAAATGCGATCCAGCTGGTGCGTAGGAAGATGAGGAAAATATACATTTTAGTTAACAAATAGTAGACTTTGCTACACATGTATAAGGAAAAAGAGGTAAAAATGAGATTCCACAGTAGGGGAATATCACAAAGCACAAGGAAAACAAAAACAAATGTGTTCTGTACAATTGCCCAGTGTTAGAATTGTTTGCACCCTCATAAACAAACAAACAAAAAGAACACAAAAAGCTATTTTTGAAACATTAAAATTAATCCAAACATGAAAAATAGAACAATTAAATGAATTATGATTCCCTGGTGGCTCAGTGGTAAACAGTCTGCCTGCAATGCAGGAGACACAGAGACTGGATTTGATCCCTCGGTTGGGAAGATCCCCCAGAGAAGGATATGGGAACCAACTTTAGTATTCTTGCCTAGAGAATCCCATGGACAGGGGAGCCTCATGGGCTACTGTCCATGGGGTTGCAAAGAGTTGGACAAAACTCAGCAAATAAACAACAACAGATTCATAGAATATTATGTAGTCAGTAAATATGTTGCAGAATAATGCCATAATGTTTGAAAATTTGTAAGATTTTCATGATATTAAGATGTATAAATAGAGTATGTTCAATCTGACATAATTTTTCTAAATATATATATATATATATATATATATATACAGTTATAAGCATGTGGGGAAAAAAGCCTAGAAAGACAGTCATTAAGGTATTATTTCTGAGTACTATCCTTGGGTATTAAAATTATGGATATTTAATTTTTTAATTTTTATCTGCAATTTCTTATTTTTTAAAAAAATACATAGTGTACTTATCATAAATAATATTTTCAAATAAAAATATAATAATGTAACTAAATATCTATCAATTATAAAATTCTGAAGCTGTTGATAGTAAAAAGTAAAGACAAAATAAAAAACAGGTATTTGATCTCTTTCCCCACATATCTGATGGGGACATTATTTTAAGACATGAAGTAAAAACTGTGAACATGATTGCTGGTAGAGAAAAAAATAACTTCAACTATTGCTGCAATCTTTACTTTATAATTTTAACAAACAACAACAAACATTTCTGAGCTTTCATTATGAACCTAGATAGACAAAGGCCAATGTTATTTTGTGCCACCAATTATCTGTGTTGATCAATGAACCAGCAATTACTTTCTATCCAGAGCTTTGCTCAGTAAAAACTCATACATTATTTTCTGTTTATTGATTCTCATGAGAAGCATACAGCAACACAGAGAAAACAAAAGCTTGTAAAGCAATTACTCAAATATATACATATATATCTACATAGCCACACAACTATGGAATTTTAGCAATATATATGGTGACAATATCCTTAATACTTTGTAATTTAAACCAATACAATACTGTAAAGTAATTAGTGTCCAATTAAAATAAATAAATTTAAATTTAAAAAGTAAAAAAAATAATTAATTTATAATTATCTCCAATAATTTTAAGTAGGTATTTTTGTGAACTTCTTTCAGAATACTATGAAATTCATGACCACTTCCCCCACAAATAACACTAGGCAAAAATTTAAATATTCTGGTATAATAGGTCAATAAGAAATATAACTAGGCCCATTAAGATCACAGAATAACTAATTTTACACCTACCTCTTTCACCCTTACCATATTCTGTACTCCTAGGTAGCACCATTCCTCTAAAGATTTCATCTCAATTATTTTAGCTATTTCCTAATTTTATGGTTAAGTACTAAAAGGGTAGAACCAATACTTATCTTTCAAAAGTAATCTGGAGTGGTAGAAAGATCATGGGCATTGGGTCAGGATTTTTTACCTTGGAAAGCCTCCTTATCTTTGTCAGTTTCTAAATCCAGGCCTTTATTATCTGGTACCTGCAATATCACATACACCTCATTACCAACCCCCCTAAATCCACGGCTGATATGCTCTTAGCTACCAAACTACCAAGAGACAGTTTTTAAAAACAAGCCTGGGGACGTCATTTCTTGCTTGAGAATCTTGTTGGTTCTCCAGGTGTGTGATATATAGAAAATTAGATCTATTAGATCTGATCTTACTTTCCTTAATGGAATATTCTGATGTGTTGCTGGACAAAAATAGACTCATATTCATATGCAGCACCTTTTTCTTAATGGCACATTTTAAAGCTTTTCTTTTTTCTCTCTTGGAAAGTTTTCTAATTTTCATGCAATAAGATGAAAATGTGTGTTTCATAATTAAAAGTAAATTTCATGAGTTACACTGGATTAGCACAAATCCTATGAACTGTTTACATAGTACTGGTATTTCAAACCACAACACTTAGGATGATCAAAGCAAAGTCTACAGAAGATTAATAAATGATAATGTTTTGTACATACAAGAAAATGTTATGGCCTTGACAAAACCTCTCAGAGGTTGAGAAAAGACCAGAATGCTTTCATTTTTTTGAGCCTCTCAGTATGTTAAAAAAACAGAGACGGGCCAAAATATAATTGAATATAGTATGACTTGTTCTAAATGTTTATATTTAATAGATTAACATGTTCAACATTTAAAAATGTGATGCACTATAACTGTGCAAATTAAACTGTGCACTATAACTCACAAATTAAGATTCATTATCATCACAAGGAAAATTTCACAATTTATCAAAGGTGGTGTGGTTCAGTAATAAAAGCAAAGCTTAAAGGTTTTTGATGGCCATCTTTCTGCAATCTTGTCAGTATGTCTTTGTCACTACATGATAACATCAAAATAATCCACTTAGGCCCCTTCTGAATGGAAACCTGGATCCACAGGCCACCCTGGCCCTCTTTGTCTGGTTTTTGTCCTCAGACACAGACTGTCAGACCCTGATAATTACATAGGAAGTACCTGGCTCTTAAAACAACAATAATAACCGTGACTGCAATGGCTCCTATTATCTGTGAATTGAAATACTAGTTCAGTTCAGTCGCTCAGTCGTGTCCGACTCTTTGCGACCCCATGAATCGCAGCACGCCAGGCCTCCTTGTCCATCACCAACTCCCGGAGTTCACTCAAACTCACCTCCATCGAGTTGGTGATGCCATCCAGCCATCTCATTGTCTGTCGTCCCCTTCTCCTCCTGCCCCCAATCCCTCCCAGCATGAGTGTCTTTTCCAATGAGTCAGCTCAAGCATCTTCAATTTAACATGGTTTCCACAGTCCCCTACCTATCACACTTCATACTTAAGACTTTTTGCACCTAGCCTATCTATACAACTGTGAATTTAGATCCTGTTGTCCTCTTTGTTTTTGCGAAAGCTGTTCATTCAGCCTAGAAAGCCCTTTCCATTTCTGCCACCAAAATCCCATTGGCCAAGCCTTTTCTTAAATTATCTGCTCTTTTATGAAACTGTCACTGTTACTGAATTTTGCTTTTTTTTATCCTTGATTGCATTTCACATATGTTCACTATATAAATTATATGATAATATTATATGTACATTTATTTCCCAAGCAAATATATGTTTATTCAGGGAAAGGAAAATCCTGTATGCATCTCTGCATTATCTCTGTCCCCTGGCCTAATGTATCACACATGATAAACATTTGATAAATATATATTAATTAGAAATTACAATAGCCATAAGCTTTTGGCAACACGCTTATTTGAGTAAATATTTCTGGTGGTTTCATAACATAAATACCCAACTATGTATTTAACAGCCAACTTATTAAATAATATGTATAATAACTATAGATTTACTACTCATTTCAAGTATATCAGGCATAAAGTATATACATTATAAATATTAAACAAAGAAGAAAGTATAATGATACTGCATCAATTATGTTATCAGCCCTCAAAAGTAAGATAAATCATAATCACATTCTAGCTTAATTTTCAAAACAAAATCTCAGCCATATTTGAAATTCAAANTACTCATTTCAAGTATATCAGGCATAAAGTATATACATTATAAATATTAAACAAAGAAGAAAGTATAATGATACTGCATCAATTATGTTATCAGCCCTCAAAAGTAAGATAAATCATAATCACATTCTAGCTTAATTTTCAAAACAAAATCTCAGCCATATTTGAAATTCAAATAAAGATTTATTGCTTTTTTTTTTTTAAACTTAACTGACTTCCGACATGTCTTGGCAAGAGTTTTATAATATACAACAGATTCATTAGGAAGTTTAATCAGATCACTGAAGCATTTGTTCATATGGAAAGTTCATCCAAATGTATCAATACTCTTAGCCAATATCAATATAACTATAATTAAGAATATATTCAGAAGTAATGCCATAATTAATGCTTATTCAAATTGCCAACTTCTTGGCAAATACATTAATGTTGTCCTTGTAGGCCACTTGTATTCAATTCCAGGAGTTAAGACAACTTGGCTGGACCCCAATGACAAATTACTTAGGAGGGAAAAAGATCATTTCTTTAGTGAGAATTTATTGCATCAAAGGGGACACAAACTGTACGAAATAATAACCTACTTGTACTGACTGAGTTCTCAACCTTATCTTGTTATATAAAAACAAAAGTATACATTTTCAAAATCATAATGCAATTAATGGAGAAAAAAGTGATATTATCTCATATCAAATAACAAAGAAAAGGCTTTCCTAAGACGTTACTGCCTTTCAACCTTTCAACTTACGCCAGCTCCTCACAGCCCACAGTGACAGGCAGACACATGCCACGCAAATGGCTGCAATGAGGAGGGAAAGGAAATGTCATCACAGCGCCCTCCTCTCCTTCCTCTCGGTGGCCAGCTCTGCACATTAGCTAATTGTGCAGCTGGAACTCATGCGCCTATTATTCTACTAAAACTGGCCTCTTCAAAGTTACAATGATTTCCCAGTGAGTAAAATCAACTGGGTTCATTTCCTTGCCCTTGCTCTAAAAATTCTACCCTGATAACTGAGCCTCTCCTTCATGAAAATCTTTTCAATGTTAGTAAAGATTCGGGGTTTTTAAGTTCCTTTTTGAGCCCTTCCTGTCAGACCCTGCCAGGAAAGAGGACTTCCCCAAAGCTGACCTTATCTCTCTTTGCCTTGGTATTCTCATGTGTTCAACTACTAGATCCATAAAAATGAGAGGAAGGTCTAAAATCTCTTTTCCCCAAAGTTCTAGAGTTCTCTTTACTTCCCATGCAGTAGGTTGACTTTCTTGTGAACATAGCCGCCTAGGTGTCGCATTGATACCTCAAACTCAAATGGTCAAAAACCAAATATACTCGTCTCTCTTCTCCCCTACTGCCACAAAACACAAACCACAAAACCACAGAACTGGAACCCTCCTCCTGACTTCTCTCTTTCTTTGGCCAAAGACACTCTTTTTCTAGAGAATCGTGTTGGACACTAGAGTCAGATTCAACTTTTCCATTCCCTCTCTGCCCATTTCGGGGGAGCCTGCCTCGCCATCATCTCTGATGTTGGTCTTATCTCTGTCCTTCTCACTATACACATTCCAGAGCTAGTTCTCACTGGCTCTTATCTGGAATTTTTTTTTAAAGTCTCTATTTGTCCCTATGCATTCCATCCTCAATGCTATTTTCTTAAATATTGACTATTATCCTTTCTCCATGTCATTTTGCATAGAGGAATCACATAGCTGGCTTCTACTGACAACCTCGAGTGATCTTTGCTCAGGTCCAAAACAGTTTCCTATGATCTCACCTCCTTTGCCAAAGCCATAGGAATTCAACCTACTAGTTAACCCTGCTCTCGGGGTTATTTCCCCATACCCCCACATTAAGCCTAAGTACAAAATGAGATAAGCTGTCCTGAATGTCTACTCTCAGCTTCTTCCTTTTAGCACTAGGAAAAGTGTACTCCTCAGCTAAACACTATATTTAATAGCCTCTTTTAGGTGATCATGTGACTATATTTTGGCCAATGGGATATGAGCAGACACCACATGCACAGCTCTCAGACCGTGCCTCTAAAAGAAAGCAGCAGGCGCTCCACTTCTTTCTCCCTTTCCATCTTTAATCTCGCCAATGCCAGCAACACCTGAGGGGCTGGGGACTGACAAGAATTCTGGGTCCTAAACAAACTCCTGGAGCAGCACCATGCCTTCCCATCCCTCTTTTCCAGGTCCCGATAATTTGGATATTCATGTGTGAAAGAAACAAGCCTTTGTTATTTTATTCTGTTATTTGGTAGCTGATAAAACAGGTTATCTAATAAATAGACACAGTCTCTCCAACACCTCTTCTCCTTGTGAACAACAATGACATGTGTGGCTCCAGAGATATTGTAGAGCAAAGATCCAAACAGTAATAGTCCTCAGCTTCTAATGCCAACAGAAAAGTGTAATTGGTATTACAAAGAAAGGAACACAGTGCAAGAAATAGAGGAACATATTTTCAGTTTGGGCCCTAATAGGAAAATAAATCTTCCTAGAAAAAGGCCCACAGCTACAGGACATTTGATGCAGATAGAAAATTAGAGAGCCTCAGCAATCACACCATTGCTATTAGGAAGAAAAGGAGACATTCTGAAGAGCACAAGAGAGAGAGGTAAAACTAACAAGGACGTGTCATTGGCTCATACAAAGACTCAGAACTTGGAGATGAGGGTCAGGAGAAACAGAAGCTGCAGTCCCAGTGCAGGCTGAAATGGAGTGAAAACATTCCAGGGTTTATTAAAGAGGAGCAATGCAATCGAAAGAATCACCCCAGTTCAATTCCTGGGTTGGGAAGATCCACCAAAGAGAATGGATAAGCTACCCACTCCAGTATTCCTGGGCTTCCCCGGTGGCTCAGCAGGTAAAGAATTCGCCTGTAATGTGGAGACCTGGGTTCCATCCCTGAGTTGGGAAGACCCCCTGGAGAAGGGAATGGCTACCCACTCCAGTATTCTGGCCTGGAGAATTCCATGGACTGTATAGTCCATGTGCAAAGAGGTGAATACTACTAAAAGACTTTCACTTTCTTAATGGAATTGAAAGAGCACAAAAAGATAAAGGAAATTCAGAATAGATCACAACAGATGCTAGAATCTAAGCTAAAATTTAAGACTGTTTTTATAAAAAAAAATCCTGGGTTCATACCTGAACTCCACTGAAACACATTTATAGTTATCTAGTTACTGATCATATTTGGGTTTATGTTAAAGAATAGTTGTAAGAAAATTGTTTCCCCCAGCTGCTGACCAAGTAGAGGCAAAAAGGTCATCAAGGACACAGTGAAATTACTGTTTGTTTTCTGAGATAAGGAAGTGAGTTGTGTTTACTGAGTTTGGTTCAGTGGCTGGGAGATTCCAACCTCCACAAACAGTCCTTGAAGTGGACATGTCTGGTGCACAGAGTTTGTATTTCAATTCATTCTGGTTCAAGTTTCTAAGAATTAGCTGTTTTTCCAGTTTTGGCAAGACTAAATAGTCTTGCAGCATCACAAGCAGCTGTGAACTCCATTAGGGATCCTGGATAAAGGAAAACCAGTGCTACATCTCTTCCCCAGCTTTTGTCAGTCTATGTAGCCTTAGTCAAGCTCTCTGTGTGTGTGTGTGTGTGTGTGTTTCCTAGCTATCTATAAGCCACCAAAAATACTGCAGTAATAAAGAAACATAATTCTGTGGGTTAGGTCATTTTCAACAAATCCTTTTGCAACATTTATAAAATGCAGAATTAAGAAATCCCTTCAGATGTAATACTCACAGGATGCCTTAGAACACAGCATTAATTGCATGGATTTCAGTATCAGAGAGGCCTGGGGTTAAATCCTAGCTTTACCGCTGGACTTCATGTATAACTTATAAATCACCTCCAAACTTCAGTATATTCTACTGCAAAATTAAGATCAAGTAATAACACAGACAAGCATATAATTGAATGTATGATAAGTGCTATTACAAATCAAAATACTGCAGGGAGATATTATAGGAGGTCTGACCTAGTTTGGGAAATCAGGGAATGCTTCCCTAAAGAAGTGAATTTCCAGTAAGATATAAAGGATGAAGAGGGCTAACCCAGGCTTAGCAAAGAGTGTTCCAGACAAGAGAAAATGTCTTCAGTTCTTAGATATCTGAATATGTCTTCAGGCTGCCTTTACAGAATGGAAGGCAAACACCACTGAACGTTGCAAAGGAGATTTTCCTTCATAACTCTGTCTTCTAAAATCCGGTGCAGGATCTGAGAAATCAGATGCAAATCTGATCTATGTTTTATAAGATTTTGTTTTCTTCTCTTGAAACTTTTATGATATCATGCTTATCTTTGGTGTTCCAAAAATTCAATATCATGGTATGGATTACTATATGGGAGCAATTAAATGAGAAGTTTCCTTTTTCAGGTCTAGGTTATTTTCTTCTAGTATTTTCTTGCTAATTCTTTTTGTTTGCTTTTTCTATTTGTCTGAGATTCGTATACTGCAGTCCTTTTATTGGTGCTATGCCTTATTGCTTTATTTTTCATATTTTCATCTATTTGTCCTCTTGCTCTATTTTCTCCATGATTTTCTCAAAACTGTTTCCTAACTTTATTGATGTAAAATTTCCACAATAATTTTTTTTAATTCTTTAAGAATGTGCTCTAGTTCTTTAATGAACAGGTCCTTTATCACAGTATCCCTAATTCTTATTTTANAGCCTGCCAGGTTCCTCTGTCCATGGGATTTCCCAGGCAAGAATACTGGAGTGGGTTGCCATTTCCTTCCCCAGGGAACTTCCCGGCCCAGGGATTGAACCCACATCTCCTACTTGGCAGGTGGATTCTTTACTGCTGAGCCACCAGAGAAGACCAACTGAGGGAAGTCTCTATGAGAGGGACTGAGCCCCTTCTCTTAATTCCAGTTTGCAGAATCTCCCTTTGCCCTGGCTTGAGTGATGTATCCAACTCTACACAGACGGTGAGGGACACGACCTCTGGCCCACATTGGAACCACATGACTAGAGTGGGGCAATCAATGTGCCAACAGAAGGGAGGTTACTGTTCCAAGAAGAATGGGTGGGTGCCAGGCAGACAAAATAATAAATGTGGTCCATCTTCCTTTTGTAGAAGAATTTCCACACTGAGACACGAAATGCTACCATTTCCAATCAATTAGCTTTGGTTTGGGTTCTGCTCCTCTAGACTCATATCATATGAGTTCCCTATAACACAAGGAGGTGAGCAAAAGGATGAGCAACAAAGTAAAATCAGAGTGTGATTTCCTCTGCAAACCTTCAGTGAATAATGAAAGACCAACCACAAATCTAGAAAGGTTTATGTCCTTTTTAGAAATGGTATCTACTGACCTCACCTGCTAAACATCAGACCCTAAAATCCTCTGTACTTTGGCCAGGTTGTGAATCGAGAGAGGATATTACTGAAACAGAACACTATTCATCCATTCTGACCGCTTGCACTTTCGGTCCTACAGCAGAACAGAGACAAGGCCATCCTCTTTCTCATTGTAAACAGTCCAAATCACACACCTCACAGATGGAGAAACCAGTTTCCGAGTGGGAATATTTCTTATCCAACCTCACATATTAAAAGGAGGTTAATGGCCACATCAAGAGCAGATGCCATGTCATCTGACACTTGTTTTTCCCACGGGGCCACCCTTTGTTTTTCTGCACACTTATGTCCCGAAAAATGAGCTACCCTTTCATCTCACCTTCTTCCCACTCTTTTGTCTCTCTTGATCACCTACTGGGCTACTTTCTCTAGGTCAGTTTTATTGTATTACTGTTTAGTCCCTTCTAGGTCCCAGTCAATTGGCTATTGCCTTATTCTCAGCTGTCAGAAATGAGGGATTTCCCCATCAAATACACAATATTCTCTTCACTACTCTTCAACATAAATCCACTATTCAAGCAAACCAGTCTTGACTCGTGGCGGAATTTCAGGCATCAACTTGTTCACTCATGTCTATCTCTCAGATATCCATTTAGATTACTTTATTTTGGAAGTGAAATATTTTTTATTTGGTCTGTCTCCCCTGGCTGAGTCAGGAGTACCTCCTACAAGCACCATTAGTGCCCCATACTTCCTCCAACAAAACATTTATAGTATCACCCTGGACAGTAATTGCCTGCTTATTTTATCTCTGTTTTCTACTGTAATTTCTGTGAGCACAGAGACTATTCATTCCTGTTTCCCAGTACCATTGTTTTCCCCAAGACCTAAGCAAAGAGCACATCACATCACAAATGCTGCATAGATATTTATTGAATGGATGANTCTCTGTTTTCTACTGTAATTTCTGTGAGCACAGAGACTATTCATTCCTGTTTCCCAGTACCATTGTTTTCCCCAAGACCTAAGCAAAGAGCACATCACATCACAAATGCTGCATAGATATTTATTGAATGGATGACCAAACTCAGACTCAATGGTTTCTAATTTATTTTCACAGTAGTGATCAAATGACAAAAAGATGTGAATATTAATACTTTACAGTTGAACACGTTATATGAAGGACTTGTGTCAAAAGAACTCATTAAGCTGGCTACCACTATAATAAAAACCTTCTTTGCTTCTGATACAGAAATGTAAAAAAAAAAAAAAAAATCAACGTTTCATCCACAAAAGACTCTTAAATATTTAAAAGACCCTGCTACTGCCATAGGTAAACATCATCACCAGAGTCAAATGCTGCCTTTGTGACATTATCCTGACCTCAAGGGCAGGCTGGACTCCCTGCCTCTGGTCTCTTCCTCAGTCTACTTGGTATTCCTGTACTGAGTCTTCACTGTGAGTCAGTTCCTAAATTTTCACATGCTTTAGCTCATTTAATTCTTACAACAGCCCTAGGAAGAAAGTTCTATTTTTATTTCCTTTTAACGATGGGAATACCAAGCCACAGGGAGGTTATACAACTTATGCAAAGACACAGAGCTATCACCTGGAGTATTCAAACCCAGTTCTTGCTCTTAACTGCTGTAAGACCTTTCTTTCTAATAGTTCATGGACAACAATCTTCCATCTTTCTTAAAATGGCTTCCTCCTGTTATCTAAACACACCTAAGGCCAACTAGCTAGGAATTGAGGTAGATTAAGTATGGCCACAAATTCTTTTCAGTTCCTTTTCCAACTCCATGAATCTAGAACATAATTTTATTAAGAATTTGAAGAAGCCTGGTAGACTATCTTAGTGAATAATCCTGTGGTTTAGACAATAAAGAATCTGCCTGCAATGCAGGAGACCCAGGTTTGATCCCTGAATCAGGAAGATCCTCTGGAGAAGGAAATGGCAACCCACTCCAGGATTCTTGTCTGGAGAATTCCATGGACAGAAAAGACTGGCGGACTACAGTCCCTGGGTCGCAAAGAGTTGGACATGACTGTGCTGCTAACACTATGCTATGCTACGCTATCTCTGACAAACAGTCGTATGTATCATGGAAACAATACTAGCTTTGGACCAAGGAAGACCTAACGTCAAAACCTGACTGTTTTTGTTACCTATGGTTGTGTAACAAACCACTCCATAACTTAGCATTTAGAAAAACAGCAATTTATTATTTCTCACAATTATGTAAATCAGCTGGGCAGTTCCTCTGAGGGTTTCACTTGAACTCATTCATGGTTTGGCAATTAGTGGGATAGAATGTTCATCATGGCCTCATGTCTGGCTTTGTTGGGGTGCCTGCCACATGGCTATTCATCTTCCAGAAGGCCAGACCAGTTTCCATAAATGGTGGTGTTGGTGAAGATTTGTGGCCATATTTGATCTATCTCAATTCCTAGCGCTTTGGCCTTAGGCAATTTATTTCTCCTGAGATCAGTTTCCTTATCTGAGAAATTGTGAAAGTAATCCCGATTGTCTCGGGTTCTTATAAATATATAAGCTAATATATGTCAAGTACCTAGGAAACTCCCTGCCATTAAACAACTATATATCTACTGTTATTTTCATTTGCTCTAAGTCTTATAGTTACTCAACATTCCTAGGGTCTGGAGTGAATGCTTCCTCCCACTCCCCATCATCTCTGCAGTCTGCTTAAATCCTATACTTTACAAAAATTTCCAAAGTCAGTAGGCTTCTATAATTGTCNTAAACAACTATTTATCTACTGTTATTTTCATTTGCTCTAAGTCTTATAGTTACTCAACATTCCTAGGGTCTGGAGTGAATGCTTCCTCCCACTCCCCATCATCTCTGCAGTCTGCTTAAATCCTATACTTCACAAAAATTTCCAAAGTCAGTAGGCTTCTATAATTGTCCATATTAGGAAATTCCAAAGTTCTATTTATAAATTAAATGTTCCCAGCCTTTCCTCATCTCTGCAGAAAAAAAATAGATAAATTACACATGAAAGAATTTATTGTTGTGCACAATTTGTAACTTCTGGCTGCTGCTGCTGCTAAGTTGCATCAGTCATGTCCCAGTCTGTCCCATAGACAGCAGCCCACAGGCTCCCCCGTCCCTTGGATTCTCCAGGCAAGAACACTGGAGTGGGCTGCCATTGCCTTCTCTGAACTTTTGAGTGCTGCTGCTACAGCTAAGTCGCTTCAGTTGTTTCTGACTCTGTGCGACCCCATAGACGGCAGCCCACCAGGCTCCCCCGTCCCTGGGATTCTCCAGGCAAGAACACAGGAATAGGTTGCCATTTCCTTCTCCAATGCATGAAAGTGAAAAGTGAAAGTGAAGTCGCTCAGCTGTGTCCGACTCTTAGAGACACCATGGACTGCAGCCTACCAGGCTCCTCCCTCCATGTGATTTTCCAGGCAAGAGTACTGCAGTGGGGTGCCATGGCCTTCTCCAGAACTTCTGGCTAGTTGGATATAATTCTACCCCATTTCCCCCAATTGAAGAAAGTATACTGAAATGTGGATAGAAATGTCTTTATTATCCTAATATATTTTATAAAGGTAAATTGTTTGCAAAATTTGCTCCATTATTAGCAACAACTTACTAAATCACTCATTTGGCACAAAATATATGCCCCTTTATTTTTAAATCTTTTTAAAGATATGTCCTGTCTTCTAACGAGGTTAAAAACACTAATAAAAGCAAAGACCCTGATACATACACATATACCTATATAAATATGTGCCTATATATATATTTAATTTATCTTGTGGTTCTATCAAAGTGAACTGAATGTACTAGAAAGGCAATACATATATCCCAAACCCTTCCTGTTGAGATTTGTGTCGAGAATGACTATGAAGCCACTTGGACAGTGAGAAAAAAAATTGGATTTAGAAGCACAGGTTCCAGGCTTATATGCTGGATTCTGGATCAAGAAATACCTATCTATTCCTTAAACTTCTATGTTAAAATACAAGAAAAATTGGATGAATAAAGTGTGGGCCCTTGGGCACTCAAAACTCACTGTCTTAGACCAATAATTCTCAAAGATCGGAAGGGAGACCTTTTTTATCAAAATACACAGGCTTAATCCTTTCCTTCTCTTGCTCATTGATGTACTCTTGGATGGGAAGGCAACAGACAAAGATATATGCGGGAAATGATCTCCTGCTGAGAACCACTATAGTATTAGAATCAGATTAATCAGTTTAGTTAGCTCCAACAGCTTTGTGCAATGCAGGGAGAAAGCATCTTTCTTCATCAGTTCAGTTCAGTTCAGTCACTCAGTCATGTCCAACTCTCTGAGACCCCATAGACTGCAGCACACCAGGCCTCCCTGTCCATCACCAACTCTTGAGTTCACCCAAACTCATCCCCATTGAGTCAGTGATGCCATCCAACCATCCCATCCTCTGTCATCCCCTTCTCCTCCCACTTTCAATCTTTCCCAGCATCAGGGTCGTTCCAAATGAGGCAGCTCTCCACATCAGGTGGCCAAAGTATTGGAGTTTCAGTTTCAACATCAGTCCTTCCAGTGGACACTCAGGACTAATCTCCTTTAGGATGGACTGGTTGGATCTCCTTGCAGTCCAAGGGACTCTCAAGAGTCTTCTCCAACACCACAGTTCAAAAGCATCAATTCTTTGGCGTTCAGCTTTCTTCACAGTCCAACTCTCACATCCATACATGACCACTGGAAAAACCATAGCCTTGACTAGATGGACCTTTGTCAGCAAAGTAATGTCTCTGCTTTTGAATATGCTGTCTAGTTGGTCATAACTTTCCTTCCAAGGAGTAAGCATCTTCTAATTTCATGGTCTTTTAATTTCAGTCACCATCTGCAGTGATTTTGGAGCCCCCCAAAATAAAGTCAGCCACTGTTTCCATTGTTTCCCTATCTATTTGCCATGAAATGATGGGACCAGATGCCATGATCTTAGTTTTCTGAATGTTGNCAAAGTAATGTCTCTGCTTTTGAATATGCTATCTAGATTGGTCATAACTTTTCTTCCAAGGAGTAAGCGGTGTTTAATTTCATGGCTGCAATCACCATCTGCAGTGATTTTGGAGCCCAGAAACATAACGTTTGACACTGTTTCCCCCATCTATTTCCCATGAAGTGATGGGACCAGATGCCACGATCTTAGTTGTCTGAATATTGAGTTTTAAACCAACCTTTTCACCCTCCTCTTTCATTTTCATCAAGAGGCTCTTTAGCTCCTCTTCACTTTCTGCCATAAAGGTGGTGTCATCTGCGTATCTGAGGTTATTGATATTTCTCCCAGCAATNTGCCACGATCTTAGTTGTCTGAATATTGAGTTTTAAACCAACCTTTTCACCCTCCTCTTTCATTTTCATCAAGAGGCTCTTTAGCTCCTCTTCACTTTCTGCCATAAGGGTGGTGTCATCTGCGTATCTGAGGTTATTGATATTTCTCCCAGCAATCTTGATTCGAGCTTGTGCTTCTTCCAGCCCAGTGTTTCTCATGATGTACTCTGCATATAAGTTAAATAAGCAAGGAGACAATATTCAGCCTTGATGTACTCCTTTTCCTATTTGGAACCAGTCCGTTGTTCCATGTATTAGTTATTAACAAATACTCTTTAGAAAACATATGGGTGAGACCCTGGAGCAGGCTGAAAATATGGAACTTCTCACCAATATTTTGAAACATTTTTGTTTGTTTTGTAAATATACAAAAAAGCTATAAAAGCCAAAGTTAGTAGTAAGAGCACTGAACAAGAACTACTTATAGATGTTCTATGTAGACAGTGATATTGATTGGCCGATTCATCAACATGTCACAAGATGGTGGTAAGGCATGAACAGAGCATTATCAATAAAACACAAGTAAACTTCCGCATGTCAAATTACAGCATAAGGATTCCAGTGTCACCAAGGATATGCAAACACATCATTTTTTAATTCCTAACACAGGTGCCAAAACACCTGTCAGTTGCTACTGTACAAAGGATTACTTTGCTCCTATAAAATAAAATAATGCAATGTTTAATTATTTCAAACATCCTTTTAAGCCAGTCTTCTATGAGGGTCCCAGTGTAATTAAAATCCATTGAAGCGTAACTTCAACTTACATAGTTTTCATACCTTATATGATTGTATTCAATCATGTATGAAACCATGATAAAAATATAAAACTATTAAATATAGTGTCCTTTATAAAAGCTTTTGCAGTTTAGTTTCAAAGATATAAAAGAAAACTTGAGAGAACAGGTTAAAATCAGTTGGTTTTATGCCAAAAAGGAGATCTTGTTTCATCATAACTAAGTATTTGAATTAAAAATATTATGAAATTTGGTAGATAGTTAATTATACCTCACATGGCTCAATTAAAGAAACATTTAGGATAATTTCTCAATTAATATTCTGGCAAAATCCTTCATTGCTAAAACATAATGAAAATCACATTGGAATGTAAGGCCAAGTATAAAAATGAACATTTAGGGGTAAACTAAAGTGAAAGTATAATACTCAATTTATAATCAGATTACACTCTTTCTTTACCAAAAGATTTCCGTCTAATACCACTCCCAAAATCAATAATCAAGAAAACAGACATATAATACACTTTGATGCTTATGAGAAAGAAGCAGGCAATTAGAGGTAAACAATTTACTACAGCCCAGGGCTACAAAGTTGACCACACCCTGATTCCTCCAACATGCCAATACAATGTAAGGAATTTCAATGGAACTGAGCAAGCTAAAATAGAACTTCAGTGCCCATGGTACATAAAGCATTAAGTGAACTTCCTAATTCCATAAGCGTGAAGCGTAAGCAGAGAAGAATGAGGATGAATGAAGAGACCCTGTGAAGCACAAACAGCATTTGGAAAATAATTTTACTAAAATGAGCATAGATAAGAACTAACATATAGCTAAAAGTAACCCTAAAGTGACAGAATTCTTTGCAGGCCCAAAGAGGGAGGGTTAATTCTTACTATTATCCAATCATGGAGAAGTAAATGGCAACCCACTCTAGTACTCTTGCCTCGAGAATCCCATGGAGGAGCCTGGTAGGCTACAGTCCACGGGATCGCAAAGAGTCGGACATGACTGAACAACAAACTACTAAACTACTATTATCCAATCAAGGAGATTCCCTGGTGGTTCAAATTGTAAAGAATCTGCCTGCAATGCTGGAGACCCAGGTTCAGTCCCTGGGTCGTCCAATAAAAGGCATAAATATCCAGAGAAGGAATGAGGCTGGTCAGGAAAAAGAGCAAGGAAAAAAGTTAAAGGAGCAATCAAATTGGCCAAAGTCTTATCCAGCAAAGTTGTCAGGGAAACATGAAAAATTTGGGGGAGTTGGGCCACCTGCCAATTTCATGAAAGATACATGTCAGATTTACGGTAGAGATACTTTGTCAAAATTCTCCAGGGCACAGATGAGTGGTTTCAAATCTCAGGACTTGAGTTCTTGCAGCCCCTTCACAAGCTGGTATGATAAGGGGTGGGGTGCAGGATGAGAAGACACAAACTCCATTCTGCTTCCATCTGTTACACATTTGACCAAAGGACACATGTCTTAAAAAATGAAAAAACTCCTGGGTTAGTTGAAATTATTTCTATTATTCTGACTGTAGATTCAGCATACAGTATTCCAGACAGTTTTTCAGGTCCCATGCATCCTGACTCTGGAGATGGCCCAGACAGCAGAATCAGCAATTTGGGTCACGAGAAAGAATCCTTTAGGAAACAACACCATTGACTCTGATTATTTTGTTTTGTTTTCATCGACTCTTGTGAGTTTAGTGAGGGTAAATCAAGGCACCGGAGGCCTAATGGGAAAGGCAAGTAAAACCAAGTTTTCCAAGCTGTACATTCCAGGACTGCGGTAATGACACCATGCAGGTAATCCTTCCATGCGTGTTCTCCTCTGAAAATTCAGAATGCTCGCTTAGTGACACTGCTTCTAGAACCCTCACACTATCAGTGACCTTTAGGAGGATTTTCTACTACTGGGTCCTTATTGTTGGTGGCTTCCCAGGGGGCACTAGTGGTAAAGAACCTGCTTGCCAATGCAGAAGACATAAGAGACGCAAGTTCAATCCCCGGGTTGGGAAAATTCTCTGGAGAAGGAAATGGCAACGCACGCCTGGGGAATTCCATGGACAGAGGAGACTGGTGGGCTACAGTCCATAGGGTCACNAGAACCTGCTTGCCAATGCAGAAGACATAAGAGACGCAAGTTCAATCCCCGGGTTGGGAAAATTCTCTGGAGAAGGAAATGGCAACGCACGCCTGGGGAATTCCATGGACAGAGGAGACTGGTGGGCTACAGTCCATAGGGTCACAAAAAGTTGGACATGACTGAGGTGACTTAGCACACGCGGGCACACACACACACACACACACACACACACATACATACACACACATACATCCTTGCTGTTATTATTGTTACCTGATGCAAAGAGTTGACACATTAGAAAAAACATGCTGGGAAAGATTGAAGACAAGAGGAGAAGGGGACTACAGAGGATGAGATGGTTGGATGGCATCAATGATTCAATGGACATGTGTTTGAGCAAGCTCCAGGAGATGGTGAAGGACAGGGAAGCCTGGCTTGCTGCGGTCCATGGGGTTGCAAAGAATTGGACACAACGGAGCAACTTAACAACAACAACATTTCCTCTTCACCTTAGATACTTGTATGAGACAAAGGCAAATAATATATTCTTTATAATACAACATATAAAGTATAAAACTACTTATCTTCTTGTTGTTTAATTGCTCGGTCATGTCTGACTCTTTTTGTGTGACTCCATGGACTGTAGGCTCCTCTGTCCATGGGATTTCCCAGTTAAGAACACTGAAATAAGTTGCCATTTCCTTTTCCAGGGGATCTTTCAGACCCAAGGGTCAAATCCACGTCTCCTGCACTGGCAAGCAGATTCTCTACCACTGAGCCATCAGGGAATCTTTTACTTAATTACCTATTCATCCACTTAATCAAAATATTCCTTAGATAAAGCCAGAAGTTATAATAAAATATTTTGCTTTTGTAAATTATGAAGTACTATGCAAATAAAAAATTGTTATTGCCATAAAAATGTTACTGTTCTTATTTTTTTTAATCTCAAATAGATTAAAGTATAAAATATCAAATAAACATTAAATTTAAGATATTTGGGCTAGTCACATAAGTATATATTCTGAAAAATATATACTTAATAAATTGAGAGATGCTACTTTGTATATTCTCAACTAGTTGTTCAATTGCCTAGTGGTGTCCAACTCTTTGTGACCCCATGGATAGCAGCATGCCAGGCCCCACTGTCCCTCACCATCTCCTGAAGTTTGCACAAGTTCATACACATTGCATCGGTGATGCCATCCAGCCCTCTCATCCTCTGATGCCCTCTTTTCCTTTGGCCCTCAATCTTTCCCAGCATCAGGGACTTCTCCAATGAGTTAGCTATTCACATCAGATGACCAAAACCCTGGAGCTTCAGCATCAGTCCTTCCCGTGATTATTTAGGGTTGATTTCCCTTAAGATCCATAAAATACCTAGATCAGTGCTTGTCACTGAGTAAAGATCTGATAACAATCATATTGTGTGGTGCTGTGCTCAATCACTCTCGTGTCTGACTCTTTGTGACCCCACTGACTGTAGCCCACCAGTATCCTCCGTCCATGGGATTTCCAAGGCAAGAATACTGGAGTGGGTTGCCAGTTCCTTCTACAGGAGATCTTCCCAACCCAGGGATCAAACCCATTTGTCTTGCATCCCCTGAACTGGAAGGAAGTTTCTTTACCACTGAGCTACCTGGGAAATTAACACTTATTACATTACAGTCTCAAGTTTCTAATTCTAACTCCTTGCAAAAGGGGCATTTTAAGGTCTTCTGAGAAATAAATCATTATCTAAAGAATAAAAGCAATAGCATGACCCATAAAATCTGATCAGAGCTGAAAAAATACAGAGGGTCCTCTGTATTGAAGAGGCAGCTTCCTCTTTCAAGGGATGCAAAGATCTGCAGGTTCTGCATGAAGTATATGCTTCCTGGTTATGTACTCAGTGCCTCTCAGCTCTGGGTATGGTTATTCCTTCAGCGTATGTTATATGAGCAGTTTATTCCCTTACTTTCTAGAAATAATCCCATTAATAAAACTAGTCATTTAGCAATACAAATAAAAGTTGGATTTTGAAATCTCAAGGTAGATGTACAATGAAAAACACAACTACCCTTATTTATCACATCAAAGCTATTTAATAAGTGTAGCTCAATCTAATTCAAACTGTCCCAAATTGCAATAAGATCCAATATATGGTACAGCTACTAAGTCATGAATAGCTCAGAAGCCCACCCTAAGGGAAATTACTTTTATCATCAGAAGAGGTGGAATATATGAATTTATTATTCCAAGAACTTGTGTCCATATTCTTATTTATGTGGCTGTCACTTCAGCACTTCATTCTGTTGCTTTCTTGGTAGGCAGTTACATTTAGAATCCCACCTGCCTTATGTTACATCTGCTATTGGTCCATCCAGAATGGCTGGCATATATATATTCAGCCATTCAAAATTGTTTCATCATTATGCTATCTCCCATATAGGTTAAAAAAAGAGGAAAACTAGACACAGTGTTTCTTATTAGCAAGAATATTTATAGTTTCACACAGTAGCTCTTTATCTTGGAAAGTAGCTCTTTTCAAAATTAATGTTCTGACCTATATGCCAAGCTAAGTTAAGACCAAGATCACCCAGGGAGAACAAACATATATGTATCATGAGATGATAAAGTTTTGGGAAACTATTTAAATCTAGCATACGCATCACCAATGTACAAAACAATGAATCACATTCAATCAGAGTACAGTTGCCTCAAATAGGCAGATACTTAGTCTACACAGTTCACCTCTTACTAATGTCCCTGTATGGAGAGCCACAATTATGAATGGCCTGATGAGCTTCTTTTCTGAAAAAGTCTAGTCTCCTGCAATTAAACTGTTACTAAAAGACTCCTTTATTCCTTTATTCAGATTTGATAATAAGACAACCACTCCAGAGAATGCAACTGTACTCTTTGAAAAGAAGGTCGTCTTTTCTAGTCACTAAATGCTAAAGACTGCCCTTCAGAATAACCCTTTGTAGCTTTAGGATACACGTGAACTAAACGAACAGATGGATCACTGCTCAGTGAACAACATAATATGAAGCAGATCATGGAAACAAATTTCAGCTTGGGCAGTGATTTTTTCCAAGTTCTTAAAGTCACAGACCCTTTGGTCAAGTAACCAATGACGACTGAGCTGCTCTCCTCCCTGTACGCACACTTTTCCTCTCTTGACTCTCAAGGGGACTGTCTAGGTCAGGTCTGAGTCTGGGAGCATGCCATGCACATGTTTTAGGGTGAGTTTTGGCTACAGCTCACACGTGGTTTAGAAAAGACTTAATTGTTGCTGTCATCTAATAAATATACACTAGTGATGATACACAGATTTGATTTTGAATGCCAAAACAAATTAAAAAAATAATGACATGGAAAAGATTCTAAGGACAATTGATTCAGTGAGGAAAGAAAAAAAAATGTACAATGACATTTACAAAGAAGGATAAGGCCATAACAAAGGAAAAATGATGATATCTGTATCATATATTTTGTCTTTGCATTGTGTAAAGGTCTTTCTTTCTCCATATGCTCATAGACTTTTAATATTAAAACTGATTTTTAAAAAACAGTTTAATCCTCTAAAGCAAAAGCACATTTCCCTACAACAGCTATTTACTTTAACATTTACTCATTCACAAGACATTTAGTAAACACAAATCTGACAGAGACAATACTGGGGGAAGCATATTTTCCTGCTTTTTTGTTTCTTTCAAGATCAATAGTTTCTTACTTCTCCTTTTGTCTCATCAGCTGTACCTTTTCAGTTTGCTGACATGACCTCCTCCCCCTGACCTCTAAAGGTGAGAGTTCCCCAAGACTTAGGCCTCATATTTCTCTTCACCTGTACTTACTTCACAGTTAACCTCATCCAGCGCTGTGTGTTTAAATGCCATTAACAGATATATATGTATATATGTGTCTATATATATACATACACAACTTTGTCAACACATACATACAGATGTCTGCATGTATATACATACAGATGTCTGCATGTATATAAATACATTCATTCTCAACTTCTCTGAATTCAAATTCATACATCCAACTGTCCACTTGTTATCGCCACTCGGATGTATCCTACGTATCAAAAACCTAACGTGTTCCTAATGAAGCCTGACTTCTCCCTTTCCACCCTGTTCCTCAAGTCTTCTCCTCTGGCCTTGCAAACTGCAGTTAACAACTCCATCCTTCCAGACTATAAATCTTAAGGCATCATTGGCTCTTCTCTTCCTCTCTCACTAAATATATCAGCAAATTCTGTCTGCTCTCTCTTCCAAACACATCCAGAACCCAACTACTTTTCACCACCTCTGCTACCACTGGCCCCAGCCCTGATCAACTCTCTTCTAGACTACTACAAGAGTCTCCTGATTCTTTTTGCTCTTTTTTCTCTTGTTTTTCTCTGTTCTCAACGCAACACCAGTGTGAATCTTTCATCAGATCTGTATTTTCTTTCACTGACATCCACCAATGGCTTTTAAGGCCCTACACATTATGACTCCCTCTTTGACACTTGCCTGAAGTCACCTTCTGTCTACCTTCACCTGATCTAGTGTTGCTGTTCTCTGTGCAGAGAAAAGATTGCCCCTGTCTCAGGGATTTGGTACCTGATGGTCCTGTCAATGATAACCTGGTGCTTGCCAAGGGCCTTTGCCACCTGCCTCTGTGGGGACTGAATCTGTATTCCTGCAGCTGTTGACTTGTGCTCCAAGAAAACTGGTGAAACAGGTCCTTACACTGATATTTTCAGGAATGGATTTCATGAGCCCAATCCTTGCATCTCCTCATATCTAGAAAAGCACTAAATCCCTTCAAGGTGACATCAGCTCCTTGTGACTAGTAGAAAATCTCTTGTAAGGTAAGTGTTGATTGAACGTACTCCCCCTTCACCAAAATCACATATATACTGACCTTCCCCTGCCTCCTTGGAGCAGTCTCTCAGAGCTCTCTGAGGTGTCGTTTCCTGGGCTGCAGTCCTCATTTTGCCCAAATGGATAAAATTTAACCAGCAACTCTCACACTGTGCATCTTCTTTTAAGTCAAGTCCTTTTGTCTAGACCACTCTTCCTCCAGGATGTCTGCACAATCTCCTTTCTCATTTTCTGCAAATCTCTGGTCAAATGTCACCATATTAGAAAGTCTTCCATGACAGTCACATAAAAGATGCCCATTCCATGCTTCTGGGCACTTATCCCTGTTGTACCTTATTTTTCTCCATAACACTTATATATGTAGACACACACAAACATTGCCATTATTGTTTATGTTTCTTCCTCCATCTCTACATAAACACAAAACAGTGTAGGTTACATGTTGACAGAGACTTGGACCAGGTGAGTTTACTGCTGTATCCTCAGTGGCTAGAACGATGTCTGGCACATAGTCAGAACTCAAAATGATTCATTGAATGAGTAGAGAGTAGGAAATAAACACATGAGAAGGTCCAGCAAAGTTACAATGGAAAGACCCAATACTGGCCTGTCTTGAGTTACAAAGAGTGAGTCAGAGTCTTCAGAAATGAAACAGCATATCTTTAAAGCAGGTAAAAGCACTGATCTTGTGCCACTTTGGGTCACCGTGGCAGTGAATTATTCATGAAGACCCCTCCCCTACAGACTAGTCTCATTTACAGTGATTGCTCTCATATAGAAATTTCTTCAGCATGTATGATCTACAACACAGAATCTAATGTTTATTTCAATATTATTTTCTGTGTTTTTCTGGTTATTTTAACAAGATCAGTAAGTATTTATTGTTTATCTACTAGGTGCCTGCCATAACAAGCTGCCAGGGTAATTCTCTCTAAAAACAAAACAAAACAAAACCTTGATTATCTGGCCTTATCAAATTGTTCTAGATAAGAAGATTGTACCTATGCAAATCATGTTTTTACTTTCAAAAAACTGTAATTGCCAGAATTTCATTAACACTATAATAGCAAATCAAATTAATTTCAGATTATATACAGCATATAAATGTTTCTCAGTCTTTTTTTAAATTATTATTTTAGTTGTGATCTAAACAATTTTCCTAAGATTTTAAACTCCATGAGGGTAGCGACTTTGTGGTGCTCAGGGCACCCAACAGAGGATCTCACGCAGGTGTGTGTGTGTGTGTGTGTGTGTGTGTGTACATGCTCAGTCACGTCCAACTCTTGCGACTTCATGGATGGGAGCCTCCCAGGCTCCTCAGTCCATGGACTTTTCGAGGTAAGAATACTGGAGTGGGTTGCCATTTCCTTTTCCACAGGATCATCCCAACTCAGGGATCAAAGCTGCATGTCTTGCATCTCCTGCACTGGCAGGTGGATTCTTTAACACTGTGGCATCTGGAAAGCCACCTCACACACAGAGCACTAAAAACATGCCAGTAATGATAAACCCTGGCATGAGGCACAGATTAAAAACGAGTATCTTGAAGATGAAATATTTCCAATTTAAGCTGTTACTATGTGAAATATCAAAATTTTGATGAACTAAAAAGCTACATGCTATATTTTACTTTAACCATATTTAATTTTGTGTCTGTGTTCAGTCTATCTCCAAAGTGAATAAGAAAAAAAAAAGTTGACTTTTGAATCTAAAGACTCACAAAGCCACTCCCATTCATACTCATATTCCATTCTGGAAAAGGGATTTCAGGTTCTTGGAACATCCTGAGTAGATGAAAAACAAATGCTGTGGTTTTGAAAGTACTGCAAAAGCAAAGAAGAGAAATTAAACAAAGGCTCTGAACCTTATTTGTGTTCTGTTAACATTGCTTCAAGGCAACATTTTTATTTTTAAACGTATGCTCTCATTTACTCAGGAAATTAAGAAATGAACTCCCTGTGTCAGTGTCCCTGCTATTAAAACAACCTAGCCATGGGCTGATTTACAATGGGCTCCTAATTGAACAGTTATGGTTTTAACTATATCAGCATATCTGCAGGTTCCTTAGATAAATATTCTAAGCATTTCCCATAGATTACATAGGCAGAGTAAAGAGAGCCTTGGAGCAGACAAGATTTTCCAGAATACTTACCATGTCATTTGGCTTATTTTTCTTAGTTATATCTCATTTCTGACACATAGTTTCAAAGACCTCCTATCCAAAATATAAATGTTTTCATTAGCACCAAATAAGAGGTTTTAGAGAAATCATGGAGTCTTATGTCTTCAGTAATGTAGCAGATATTTTAACAATTATTTATATGGAGACAGAGCTTTCTCCCTGTTATATTGGTTCTTTTTCCTTCTAGCACCAAAAATCATATTTAATCATTTTAGTGAGTTCTTCCTCTATATTCACATGGCAGTTTATTCACTTAGATACCTTTAGACTAGAAAAATATAAACAAACAAGGAGTGCGCGCTCACAGATATAAGGGATCAAACATGGATACTTTATAATATCAAAAAATGCATTCTTTATAATTCTATAAAGAATCTATAACTTGACTTAGCATGCTGACTTCAGAAAGACTTTCTCCTGATAAAGTTTATAAAAATTTTAAGAGTTGGAAGGGAGCCTCCAGGTTTTAGCCAGACAACAATTTGACACAGAAGAAGATTGTGTTTTGTGGGCATCTGATGGATTTCTTAAGGTCACAGAGCCAGCTGGGTCTTTAACTCCAGGTACACTGAGAAAAATCAGATAACTAAGCTCATTCTAGGTAGGGCACAGGGTGGGTTCAGTGAGTATAACAACAGAGTTGTAAGCACTGCCCATATTTCAAACAGACAAAGAACACTCAGGGCTCAAGACTTTAAATGGAGGGCAATTTCAACTAAAGACAAGTTGGAGATGTGGCTTCAAAGCTGATTACTTAATAAGGCTGTCAGAGTTACCCAAAAAAAAAAAAAAGTCAAGAGGTAGGTCCAGGTGTTGAATGTGTCCCTAGGATGAGATGTGGCAGGTGCTGCATCACCACAGAGGGCAAGAGGGTGATCCAGAGATCAGCAGACGACGGTGACAAGCAGGAAAGGGCTGCAGGAGTGAGCGGTGTTGATGAGGGGTAGAGATGGGAAGATCAGTAGTGACTGCAGCAAGAAAGAAAAATATCCATCAAGGACAACTTTCAAATTCATGGGTCCAGTGATCTGTGTAAAGAGAGTCAGTAGTGCGCTGGGTTAATCACATTGTGAAACTAAATTTTAAATGGAACTCCATCTCCTGAGAGCAGTGTTCATTAATATGTAATTCAGTCTTGACACTTTTAACTGTTGACCAAACTGTAGACCTGGAGAAAAATGCTCTTGCATTTTTCCTGAAGCCACGTGCACCCAAAATAGTTAGGTATATGTGCTATCATCAAAGAATAAAATATTCATAAAGACATTTGTTCAAGAAACATTTTCCTTCAGGGATGGACCACATTTGAAAAACAGTCTGCTTGTTATATCATCCTTCTGAAAGGAGACCTGGGAGCGGGAGGTAATACAGGATGAATTTAAGGGATCCTTTATTCTTCTTCTGTGGGCCAGGATCATTTCCAATGGCTCAGTAATTACACTCCTGGCCAAGATGTTTCCTTGGCATGATCTGCGAGGCTGCAACTTTGCTGCTTGGCAAGGAATGAATTTTGGCACCGTGTTGTATTAAAGACTGAAGCAGCTAAGAAGGAGTGTCAAGTGATTAAATTCTCCATAAAGAATGAATGTATGAATAAGCAAATGAACAAAAGAAGAAAATCTTCATTGCTTGTGTGATTTTGGTGGGTTATAAATTAATTCTCACCAGGAAGAAAGTATGCCTGGCGTTTGGAAGAGTATGACAAAAGCTTGGAACCGCTGTGTCTCTGGTGAGAGAAGCAGAGCAAAAAAATTTCATGATCACTACTTCCTTTCAAGCACATGTCCCTCTGGGACTCTGAAGACTGGGAAGTTTAGAACTGGAACTGGCTTTTCTAGTCATTTCTACTCATGTGTGGGATGGCAAGAGAGCAAGTATGTCGATTCTTAAAGCCTCCTGCCTATGCTGGTAACACAGGTACTGAGTAAGTTAGAGCAGGAAAAGATAAACAAGGAAAGATTATATTAAGAAGATGGAATGCAATGTAGATCAAAGGTACAGGAACAAAAGAAATGTCTATGGTTATTTCAGTTAATATTTGATCTAGCTAATTCTAACACATAACACTTCTGATGAGATGTACAAACACGAGTTTTCAGAGTAAACAATACAATTATTTCCATTATTATTTTGAATGTATATTATGTGCTTCCTTTAGGAAACTTCAGTACCTCATACCATATGTTAATTACCCTCAGAAATATCTCACAACAGAGGTAATGGTACCCCAATAATGCAGCTAGTAAAATAAAAGCAAATGCATTTTTCATAGAGGCATGCATACATCCATTTCCTCTATTTTATAGTTTCTAAGTTTACAGGAAAGGTATTCACTTATAGTAATATTTATATGATACTAACACTGAGACAAATCAAGCTTAAGTTAAAAAAGACATATTTGACACTGAAAAAGTTTAAACAAACCTTAATAGGGATTAAGCTGAAACGTGATTAAGTGAAAAAGTTTAAACAAGCCTAAATAGTGATTAAGAAGGTAAATATATGATTAGAACTAATATATGTACATAAAATGTTTTACAAATACTTTACAAATTTTATAAATATTTTATTATATATATATA
>SJYV01019682.1:568720-586178 GCA_006410875.1 Neotragus pygmaeus
TTCCTTGGTGGCCTGATATGGAGCATCTTTTCATATGCTTACTTGCCATCTGTGTATCTTCTTTGATGAGGTGTCAAACTCTTTGACCCATTTTTTAAATTAAAATGTTTAATTATTGTTGAGTTTGAATATTTCCTTGTGTATTTTAGACAGCAGTTCTTTATGAGATTTTTTTGCAAATATTTTCTCCCAGTCTTCGGCCTTTCTAGAGCTAGCATCTTTCAAGTTTTACCTATAGAATTTATTCTTCCTCCTCTGTTCAAAGCCTGTCTCTTATACACATCTAGATGTGTATAAGAGACAGGCTCAGCCCTGGGATTTCTTTGGAAGGAATGATGCTAAAGCTGAAACTCCAGTACTTTGGCCACCTCATGCGAAGAGTTGACTCATTGGAAAAGACTCTGATGCTGGGAGGATTGGGGGCAGGAGGAAAAGGGGACTACAGGTTGAGATGGCTGGATGGCATCACTGACTCAATGAAAGTGAGTCTGAGTGAACCCCGGGAGATGGTGATGGACAGGGAGGCCTGGCGTGCTGCAATTCATGGGGCCGCAAAGAGTCGGACACGACTGAGCGACTAAGCTGAACTGAACTGATTTCACTAAGTATAATCATCTCTAGGTCCATCCACACTGCTTTAAGTGGCAGAATTTCATTCTTTTTATGGCTCAATAATATTCCATTGTATATTTATACCACATCTGCTTTATCCATTCATCTGTTGATGGACACCTAGGTTGCTTCCATACTGTGGCTATTGTAAACTATGTAAACTATGTAAACTATGTAAACTATGAGTGCTGCTGTGAACACTGAGGTGCGTGGTATTTTATTCAAATTAGTGGACTTCTGATCCTGGATAACTCTCTGATGATAGTCAACACATCAGCCTTGGATACTGAACTTGAAGAAAACAAAGTGCAAGTTAATTTGACAACTGGGAGTCAACGGGTGCCTTTGTCAGCTGAGTTACTCGGACGAGGGCATCAGCTGCATGGAGACAACCCTTCCCGATCCCTTGTCGCCCTGCATGTCTCCCAGAGGGATGTGTCAGGAAGGATCATTTCAGCTCAACACTATGGGGCCCTGAGGTGAATGCTCCAGAGTTTGCTCCTTGGTGGTTTCAGACTTTCTGCTTCCAGCTTCAGCAGAAAATCCCAACCTCCTTTCTCCCATGTGACTTTCAAACAAATCAAGAACATTCATCACCATGGTCCACCTCTGAGTTGCCCACTCTAAAATTCTGATAGATTCATTGATATAAGCATTATCAGAATTCTTCTACAATTCCTCACAGTGCTTTTGAGTTCACAGAATGCCTTGTAGTTATTTCTTTTCCCATATAGTGACTTTTTTTAATTTTTTTAAAAAATTTTGGCTGCACAGCACAGCAAGTGGGACCTTGGTTCCCCAACCAGGCATCAAACCCACGGCGCTTGCACTGAAAGTACAGAGTCTTAACCACAGGACCACCAGGGACATCCCAGTGGCATCGACTTTACTTGACATAATCACGTTCTGAGGACCAGTGATACACTAGTGAGTGTTTAACAACGGACTGTCATAGGGGCATAAAAAAGCCCTAGCTTGTAGTGTTTGCTGATTTCTGTGGTGTAAATACTCACACCTTGGCTGATTTGAAGCTACTGACTTGAAGTCACTAAACGCTAAGTTGGCAGGACATGTGCACAGTTGGTCCCTATGAACCAAGACAAGCTGACTCCAGGACCCAGCACCCAAATATGTTATGAAAAACCTCATCCTTTAATAGTTCTTAGAATACCAAAAACTCACTATGAGTCCATGGTGAATAACAAGTGATTAAGGTATTTGAGACCCAGCTGAGCAGCAAGATCTTGGGAGCTGATAGCATTGTACCTCTTCTGTTCAAAGCCAACTGCTAGGGCAGCAAAAGCAGGGATCAGGCAAAAAAAAAAAAAAAAACCCGGGCATGTACCACAGTCATTAAAGCTGTACACAGAAGGGACACAGCTCATTCCACTATGTAGTGGTCAAGCACTTTGTACATGGGAAGTATTCCCCCACAGTTTATTCCTCAAAGTAACTAATTACAAGGCTCACACCTCCAGCTTCCCCAATGCCTCTGAGATGAACAGCAGCTTGAGGTAGGCATTTTTGAGCCTCAATGTTGTTTTATTTCCCTTTGATCATATTTATTATTTACTGATGTCATCTTGGCTTCCCTGATAGCTCAGTTTGTAAAGAATCCACCTGCAATGCAGAAGACCCTGGCTCGATTCCTGGGTCGGGAAGATCCACTGGAGAAAGGATAGGCTACCCACCCCAGTATTCTTGGGCTTCCCTTGTGGCTCAGCTGGTAAAGAATCTGCCTGTAATGTGGGAGACCTGGGTTCAATCCCTGGGTTGGGACAATCCCCTGGAGAAGGGAAAGGCCGCCCATTCCAGAATTCTGGCCTGGAGACATCTTATGCTAGATATTTTTCTATCGACTCTTTCAAAACTTTTCCAGGCTATCAATAAATAAACAAATCCATATAAATGAAAAGAATGAATGAATGACATGCAAACACTTGGTAAACTGCATAACAGCTGTTGTTATGACTAATAGTAGCCCACCCACCACATACCCCTGGTTTCAGGGTCAACTTCAGTGGCATTCACCTCCACTCAAATGCTCAAGAGGGTCCTAGATAAGCAAAGAGGGTTAACAGTCTTTATCATCTGGATGGTTATGAAAATAGCAACCACTGATTGTCTACTAAGTGGCAGATATTTGCCCTGTGTTACAGGAGAAAACACTAAGGATATAAGAAAAATCACAGCCTCTTTCCCTCAGATTTATTGAATGAAAGAAAAAGAACAGAGGTAGGAATAGGAAGAGGGACAAAAGAGAAGCACCTGCCTAGGTGGGATGCTGGAGACTGGGAGAGTTTGGGAGAACTGAGGGGAACTGAGGACACAGAGAGAAAGGACCTTCCAAGATGCTTAGGCGTGTTTGAAAGATGAAAAGAGGCAGGTTCTGGCACAAGTACTGAGAACTATTGCTGTGAGTTATAAACTGGATCTTCTTTAACAAGAATTACATTTAATCTTCTAGCTGCCAGATATTTTTTTGTCATGATAGTACACCAAGACTGGACCACATGGCGCTCCAGTTATACTGGGTATAAAATATATTATCTCCATTACTTAAAATGGTTCATCAAGGTAGGCATTTGTATTTCCATTTCATGGATGGTGAAATAGAGGCTCAGAGAGAATAAGCAACTATTTTAAGACCAAACAAACTTACAAGTGACTGAGCCAAGTCACAGTCTCCTTCTAGGAAAATAATAACATTGAAAATAATGAGTAGTAATTTCTCATTTCAGAATATTAAATACAAAAGCAAAACATTATCAGGGAGACATCTATATACAAGTGATGAGTGAACTCCATCCATGATTAAAGAGTTTGGGTCGGGGAGGCCGGGGGTGGCGGGGAGATGACTAGTGTAAGTGCTCCAAAGAGTGAAGAAAAATTCTCAGAGATTCTCCTAGCCCAGGTGCAAAAGAGCTGAACACTGATACCAGCACACTCATTCCCCTTAATGGGGTGTATGCCAACCCCAAGAAGTAAGCTGTGGCAGAGACTTTTCATAATATCCCAGTATCTATCTCCCAGCACAAGGCTCTTCAAAATAAAGATGACCTCCGGCACTCTGGTGGTGGGTAGCATTGAATCAAGTTCTGGTGTGCAGTCTCACTGGAAGTGGCATGCCCCACTCTCAGGTCTGTCTCTGCAGGGAAGGGACTTTCCCTTTGTCCTTCCACCTTCCAGTCTGGAATGTAGGCATGGTGGTCAGTCATCTTGGACCACCAGAATAGGGGTATCTCCCTGGGTATGCTCAGTTCAGTTCAGTCGCTCAGTCATGTCCGACTCTTTGCGACCCCACGAATTGCAGCACGTCAGGCCTCCCTGTTCATCACCATCTCCCGGAGTTCACTCAGACTCATGTCCATCGANCTTCAATCAATCAAGGCCTGGGCTCTGTGGACCTTTGCCCAGTTCCATGTTGAACTCTCCTGTGCTTCAGCCTCCTCATGAACATGCATGTCCCCTTAGGTTAAAACCTACCCAGTCCTACCCAATCTCTCTCTCCTACTTTGGAACCCCATTGGACTAGGCCCCTACCTTGAATAAAGTCTGCCTTACTATTTTTTAACAAGTATTGTGATTAATTTTTACTTTTACATTCCACATAAAGTTAACTCCGTGTGTGAAAAATGTTGCCCACCAAATCAGTAAGCAGAGGCTGTTGCAGCCCTCAGCCACTGCCACTGCCCTTAAGGATGCCCCTGAAGGGATTCAGGATGGAGAAGCACAGGATGCTGGCCCCACCGTGGCTGCGGTGCACGCTACAGGAAAGGTTTCAGTGAGCCCAGACTCTCGCGTTGTCCTATGTCTGCTGCTGCTGCTGCTGAGTCGCTTCAGTCATGTCCGACTCTGTGCCACCCCATAGATGGCAGCCCACCAGGCTCCCCTGTCCCTGGGATTCNTATATATATATACAATGTATACATACACATACGTATGCATATAACATATGTGATAGCTACTCTGGAATTTTAGGTAAAGTTAGGTGGCTATGTATATGTGGGATTACAGTGTTAAGTTCGCAATGACCTGGTCCACTACCTTTCAATTACAGATTTATCTGCCAAAGCTTTATCCTTTTTCTTACAGATGAGGAAAGGGAAGTGTAGAGAACTTGTTCAAGCCTCCTTGGATGACAAAAAATAATAAATATACTAAATCACTGTAAGAAAATTTGCAGTTAGGAAGAGGACAGAGTTCCCTATGCCTACCCACACTGCTGCTTTTGTTCATTCAGCACACTTTAAACGCATGCCTAACGGAATATATACTGCATTCAGTAGGCACAAGGGCTACAGTAGTGGGCTAGACTGACAAGATTTCTGACCTCAGAAAGCACACAGTTCACTGAGAGATACAGATTTAGCAGAGAGGCAGTTACAAGAACCTGAAATCAAGGCTAACAGAGGTGTAAGTAAATGATAGGAGATGAGATTGCTGGGGTGAACATGCGCCAGACTGCAGAAGGCTTGTGAGACACGCTAAGAGGATTAGTATTTAAGAGCAACTGAGAATCATGGAAGAATTTTAAGAATGAGATTGACATGAGCAAAGTATATTTTAGGACAATGGCTTCTAATTGAAGTAGGCAAGCAAGGCAGGTAGAACAATAAGAAAAATATTATTGTGGTACTTAAGGACAGAACATGGCATCTTTGCCTAAGGAGAGCGATAGCTGGGATAGGGAAGTGGTTTTAGAACTTTGGAGGTAAAACTGAAATCATCTGGTGACTGGATGTGATGTGTGAGGCAGATAAAGACTGAGGAACGGTATCCAGGATCTTGTTTTAGTTAAGCAGGAGACAGTAAGCCATTCACACAAAAAAATATACACAGGAGGAGAAAGAAATATTTTTGAGATGAGGCTATGCCTCACTCCAAATTAACACTTCCCACATAATACTCACATATACACGCCTGCAAACAGTGGGAGAAATAGTCCATTTTACTTGCAAAGTATCCTAAGTCCCTGTAACTTGAGCATTATTAAAGAGTTAAATCTTAATTATGCATATCTTTTATTCAATTTTTTAATTCAATCTTTTCTTCAAATTTAGATTGCAGCATATATTAGCATATTAAGCATAAAACAGCTTATATATGTATATATTTATAAAGCAAATCACATTCACTCCTTTGTAGCTCTTCATTCTACTAAGACAATTCTTGAAAGAAGGACATGTAAATCATTCCCTCAGGGGGTTAAGCCATGAAAATCAGACATATTTCCAGCTTTTCTTGAGTCATATATTCATGATAAAGCTTCATTATTTGGCTGCAATTACCTTTCAGAGCTGTAGGCACACTCATAAGCAGATACAAACACAAATTGCATTTTAAATGTAAACATAAATGACGCTTGTGTTAATCTTNAATCAGACATATTTCCAGCTTTTCTTGAGTCATATATTCATGATAAAGCTTCATTATTTGGCTGCAATTACCTTTCAGAGCTGTAGGCACACTCATAAGCAGATACAAACACAAATTGCATTTTAAATGTAAACATAAATGACGCTTGTGTTAATCTTTGAATTACTGACCTCAGTTTCTAATCATCAAAAGTTGACTGTACATATATATATATATATATATATATATGAATGTATAAAAGGTTTTTGAAATAACTTCTTGAATAGGACACTAATAGCACAAGAAACAGAGTAAAAACTGACAAATGGGACTACATCAAACTTAAAAGCTTATGCATCAAAGGGCACAATCAACAGAGCTAAAGGAAAACTGAGAACAGGAGAAAATGTTTGCAAGTCATAACTCTGATAAGTGGCTAATGTCTACAATTTTAAAAGAATTCCTACAACATAATAATCACATAATTCTATTTTAAATGGACAAACAATCTGAGCAGACATCTCTCCAAAGATTATATAAAATGGCCAACAAGTTTTATAAAAATATATAAAAAGCTCAACGTCACTAATCATTAAAGGAATGCAAATCAAAAGAACAATGAGATATCAATTTACACCCATTAGGAAGGCTACAATAAAAACAAACAGAAAACAGGTGTTGGTGAGGATGTAGAGAAACTGGAATCCTTGTGCTCTATTGAGGGCACTGTAAAATGATGCAATTGCTATGGAAGATACAGAAGTTCCTCAATAACTTAAAGATAGAGCTACGGTATGATCCAGCAACTTCACTTCTGGGTATTTACACAAAATGATAGAAAGCAGGGTCTCAAAGAGATATTTGTGCATTCATGTTTATAGCGCTATTCACACTAGCCAAGAGGTGGAAGCTACCAAAATGTTTACTGACAGGGGACTGGAAAAACAAAATGTGGTATGTACAAACAATGGAATATTATCAGCCTTAAAATAGAAGGAAATTCTGTCACAGGCTAATACATGGATGAACCTTGAAGACATTATGCCAAGTGAAATAAACCAGTCTTAGAAAGACAAACACTGTATAGTTCCGCACAGCTCAAGTAGTCAAATACAAAGAAACAGAAAGCAGGAGAGTGGTGACCGGGACCTAAGGAAAGAGGGTCAGAGGAAGTTTTTATCTAAAGGGCATATTTCAGATTTACAAAGTGAGAATGTTCTGGAGACCCGTCTCACAACAGTATGAACATACTTAATGCCATTGAACTGTACATTTTTAGGCTAAGATTTTTTAAACCTGTCAGTGTTATATTTTGTGCATTTTACCATGTAAAAAAACACACATATTGTATGATTCTATTTATATGGACTGTGCAAATAGGCAAATCTATAGAAACAAAAACCAGATTAATAGTTGCCTAGGGTTGGGGAGATGGGAGATCAATGGTGATAGCTACACAAGCTCTGAGTATATTAAAAACTGTTGAAATGTAAAGTTTAAAAAAGACTTTTGATGTCTAGTGATTGACATACGTGTCTCCTTCTTATACAGCCTCTTTTTCCTGCCAAAAATAGACTATTCAGTAATTCCAAACCATTCTGTACCCCCTTCAAATGATAAGAGATATAAAGTAGTTTTTCAGATACCTTATTAATTATTTTCTCTGCATTCAACTCCCTAGGAATCCTAAGGCAACAAACTAGAATGTAGCATTAATAATGCTGTGTTGAAAACAAAGCTATAATGCCAGAGAATTTCAAGGATAAAAATATGAAATCCTCTTGCCTGAGATTGTGCATTGCAAAAACAACTGTATGGATCAGTCAGCTTGACTAAGATGTTTTGACATCTTATTTCAACATCTAAAATTAAAACTACATCTTCAATTTGCACTAAAAGCCTTGTGTTTCATCTAGGTTAAACTCAGATAAAGATTTACTATGAAGAAGATTAGTTATAAGAATATTATTTGTCTTCCCCTCTCAAATTTGAAAAAAAGTTCAATAATTTGTAAATCTCCCAGAGTAATATGATAACTGTTTTGAGGATGTATTATGTTTACAATTTAATAACATTTTGAGCAGAAAAAAAAAAATAAAGTAGAAATTTCACTAAAATGACAGCAATCACTTCATCTCAATAGACATTTCATAATGATGATAATTGATCGAACTTCAAATTCTATTTTCTAAATATATTTATTTGCTTATTATAACTCTATTGCTGTTACTTATTTTCCAGTAATCTCAAAAGCCCAGATTAATGTAATACCTCTTGCTTTTAACAGAAATAATTACATGGGTCAGCTGGAAGGAGGGTTAGGTGTTTCTCAGTCTTGTGCCTGTAATTGCAAATACCACAGATCAGTGAGCAAAAAAGAAAAAAAAAGGAGGCTTAAACACCTCATCCTTGTTACAGAAATTGTCTTAGATCCTCTTCATTTTACACTGTCCTTTCTTTTTACTCTGCATTCAGTTTACTTTCAAATGGGCTTTATGTTTGATACAATGCCTTCCTTATCATTCCTACCACAGGTGAAGGTCTCTTTGGTTCTGACCTTTGATGCTGTGCTCATATTACCTACACCAAGAGATCCAACTCAGACCCCAGCATAGTCCTCCCCCCAGGGCTCAGGCAGCTTTAAGACAGCCCCTTAGATGGTAGAGAGATATTGCAGGAACCACCAGGAGAACAGACCCAACAAAAACAATGTCAAAGAAAACAACCACAGAACAGAAAGAAAGGTTCCTGACTTCACAAAAAAATTCTGAATTATACAAAGGCTTATTTTCCCAAAGCAAGAAACCCACATAACCGTATCTTTGGGACAAACTGTTATCTTGTGAAATGAAAGAGACAAGTGTCTTTAACGCCTTTAAACTCATATGGAATATTGATCACATGCAAGTTACAGCTATTCTTAAACTGTTTGCTTTTCAATTTTTTCAAATCTGAGGCAGCATCATTATTCTACTATTATTTGAGCTCAAGTTCTTTCTCAGAAGTAGGAAAAATCTAATAATTGTCTACAAGCACATTATGCTGAGAGGTAGCAAGACAATTTTCATTGCTGCAGAGCCAGCTTGGATGTTCATTAAAAGTACCAGGCAGAGCGTGGGACTTAGTATTAATGGGACACAAAGCTGTTAGCAGGTCTCAGAAACAAGCGCTGATACTGAATGCAAATTGTGCATGATAACATATACTGGAACCTCTAGACTATTCACTGCTGCTAAGGGTGAAATTGGGTGTAAAAGATGGGCACCGAAACACAGGGCAGTTTCCAAAGAAAAGAAGTATTTAACCTCAGGCTGTTCCATTGTTAAGACCTTAAAAAGCAGGCACACTTTCAATAATGACTAACATATAGCGCTTGGTATGCACCAGCCACAGTTCTAAGTACTTTGCATGTGTGCTTGTGTGTGTGTATGTGTGTGTGTGTGTATGTGTGTGTGTGTAAGTCTCTCAATCATGTCCTACTCTTTGTGACCCCCTGGATTGTAGCCCACCAGGATCCTCTGTCCATGGAATTCTCTAGGCAAGAATACTGTAGTGGTTTGCCATTTTCTTCTTCAAGTACTTTGCATGTACTCATTTAATCACTAAACAACCATTCCAACAGTCCTAGAAGGAGGGTAATATTGCTCCCATTTCACATTAAAAAACAAAAAATGAGGTTCAAAGTAGCTCAGTGACTTGCCTGCTATTATACAGCTAGCCAATGGAGAAACTAAAATTTGAATTGCATAGTTTGGCTTCAGAGTGCATGCTTTTAATCAAGTTTTTAAAAATTGCTTATTTTCCCACAAGTATTAGTGTTTTTTATAAATATCCATTTCACAGTGGCATCGATTTATTTTTTAATTACATGGGTTACACTTACATGTACATGGCTCAATCTTTCCAATAAACATGCTTGGTCAATTAATACTGTCAACTGTGTTAGTTTAATATGCTCAGACTAGCTGGGATGTAGATAAGATAAATGCTGTTGTCCACTGTGATGACTAGTTATTTTGTTCCCAGATACCACACTGATAGTTCTGCTCTTTCAAAGAGATGACTACTGTCTTTGTATTCTGATCACCTAGTATAAACACTCAATAAATGTGTTGAATGAGCATAGAAGTAAATAAATCAACTCTACACAAAGGAAATTCTGGCTGCACAGAAGGGCCAGCACACTGTGGAAAGAGGAGGAAGGAGCAACTCTTAATGGAGAGTTCCTCCCTGCTGCCTTGATTTCCCTGCTCTATGAAGGCCTCCAGGGCCCAGGTTCTGTATCCCTACAGGGCTGCAGGAGAGTTCAGGAAAGGGGGTGGCACCCACGGCAGGGAAGCAGCTGCTGCTGAGAGTCACCGCCCATCTGGAAGCAATGGCAGGAGGGAGGCACCGGGAAGAGGGTCGAGGGGGAGGCAGGCAGCAAGGCCTCCCCACTCTTTTTCAAAGAACTAAGAAGTCAAAATGAAAGAAAAAGGATTTCACCTCCTTTTACTCAGGGTCTTCAGTCTTTCTTTGAAAATGATGTTAGAAAGGAAAAGGCAGAGTTGAAAGGGAACACGGAAGAAAGTCAGATTCTTGCCTAGAGAGTTAAAACGTTTCAAGAGCCAGTATAAATCAGCAGTTAATGCCTTTGGAAGGAACACGCTACCACTGGGTACTAGAAATTGGCCTGCTGACACTGTTAATTATTCCCAGGGAAAAAAAAATATTTCATGGAAGGACATAAATTGAAAAGAAACTCAATGACCTTCCTTCCCTCTGCTTTCCTGATTCATACTTTCACCTTTTTCTGAAACACTGCCACACATCTCCAAAATGCCATCTTTCCCATGAAGCTTTTCTTGATCAGTGAAATGACACACCGTCTAGGAAGCTCTTAGCTGTCACTTGTATATTCCATTCACTTAATCAGTGTACATTTATTGCGTGCCTGCCATGTGCCAGGCATCTTTGTAGACACTAGTGATCCAGTGAGGAACAAAACAGACACAAATTCCTGAATTCAAGGAACTTAGATTCTACTATAGTATATTTTGTATTAAATTATATTTGCTATACTTTGTATTACATATTTTATAAGTCTCTTACTGGACAGTAAACTTGTAACAAGCATCTTTTATATTGCTTATATTTTTGAATTCTCACTGTGCCTATAAGACTGTCTTACATAGAGCAGGCATTACTTAAAAAAAAAAAAACACAATAATTGAGTTCAACCTTTTGAAATCAAAAGGAAATCTCTATTTCCCTACAGTATTAGAACATGTACCTTTGATAGGTTTCCAAAAGGGTATCTTACCTGTGTATTTGGTATAGATCTCTTCAAGAAAATTAGAGATACCAAGGGAACATTTCATGCAAAGATGGGCACAATAAAGGACAGAAGTGGTAAGGACCTAACAGAAGCAGAAGATATTAGGAAGAGGTGGCAAGAATACACAGAGACTTATACAAAAAAGATCTTCATGACCCAGATAACCATGATGGAGTGATAACTCACCTAGAGTCAGACATGCAAAGTCAAGTGTGCCTTAGAAAGCATCACTATGAACAAAGCTAGTGGAGGTGATGGAATTTGAGCTATTTCAAATCCTAAAAGATGATGAGGTGAAAGTGTTGCACTCAATATGCCAGCAAATGTGGAAAACTCAGCAGTGAGTGGCCACAGGACTGGAAAAGGTCAGTTTTCATTCCAATCCCAAAGAAAGGCAATGCCAATGAATTGTTCAAACTAACACACAATTGCACTCATCTCACACACTAGCAAAGTAATGCTCAAAAGTCTCCAAGCAAGGCTTCAACAGTAAGTGAACTGTTTACTTCCAGACATTCAAGCTGATTTGAGAAAGGGCAGAGGAACCAGAGATCAAATTTCCAACATTTGCTGGATCATCAAAAATGCAAGAGAGTTCCAGAAAAACATCTATTTCTGCTTTATTGACTATGCCAAAGCCTTTGACTATGTGGATCACAACAAACTGTAGAAAATTCTGAAAAAGATGGGAATACCAGACCACCTGACCTGCCTCCTGAGAAACCTATATGCAAGTCAGGAAGCAACAGTTCAAATTGGACATGGAACAACAGACTGGTTCCAAATCAGGAAAGGAGTACGTCAAGGTTGTATATTGTCACTTTTCTTATGTAACTTATATGCAGAGTACATTATGAGAAGTGCTGGATTATTAGATGAAGAACAAGCTGGAATCAAGATTGCTAGGAGAAATACCAATAACCTCAGATACACAAATAACACTATCCTTATGGCAGAAAGTGAAGAGGAACTAAAGAGCCTCTTGATGAAAGTGAAGAAGAGAGTGAAAAGTTGGCCTAAAGCTCAACATTCAGAAAACTAAGATCATGGCATCTGGTCCCATCACTTCATGGCAAATAGATTGGGAAACAGTGGAAACAGTGGCAGACTTTACTTTTTGGGGCTCCAAAATCACTGCAGATGGTGACTGCAGCCATGAAATCAAAAGACACTTGCTCTTTGGAAGAAAAGCTATGACCAACTTAGCATATTAAAAAGCAGAGACATTACTTTGTCAACAAAGGTCCATCTAGTCATAGCTTTGGTTTTTCCAGTGGTCATGTATGGATGTGAGAGTTGGGACTTTAAAGAAAGCTGAACACTGAAGAATTGATGCTTTTGAACTGTGGTATTGGAGAAAACTCTTGAGAATCCCTTGGACTTCAAGGAGATCCAACCAGTCTATCTGATCCTAAAATGAATCAGTCCTGAGTATTCACTGGAAATACTGATGCTGAAGCTGAAACTCCATTACTTTGGCCACCTGATGTGAACAACCACCTCATATGAAAAGACCCTAATGCTGGGAATGATTGAAGATGGGAGGAATAGGGGCCGACAGAGGATGAGATGGTTAGATGGCATCACTGACACAATGGACATGAGTTTGAGTAGGCTCTGGGAGTTGGTGATGGACCGGGAGACCTGGAGTACTACAGTCCATGGGGTTGCAAAGAGTCGGACGCAACTGAGCAACTGAACTGAACTGATTTGGTATAAATTCTCATAGTTTAGCATATATTGTTACTGATTTTTGCTAATTCGTGTCTGATTTTTTGTGACCCCATGGACTGTACCTTGCCAGGCTCCTCTGTCCATGGGATTTCCCAGCCAAGAATACTGGAGTGAGTTTCTATTTCCTTCTCCAGGGGATCTTCCCAACCCTGTGATTAAACCTGTGTCTCCTGCTTGGCAGGCATATTCTTTACTACTGAGCCCCCAGGAAAGCCCTTCACCACACATTCTAGACATTTACAAGTAGACACATGTATATTTGGTCAGAGGAAAGGAAAGCCTTCATTTTTCTTTTCAATGTACTAAAAAGGATGTGGTAAAAACTTTTAAAGACATTATTATTGAGCTATTTCCAAAAGGGTTATTTATTAAAATAAGTTAAAGGGAAGGGAGGGAGGAAGCAAGCTGAAAATTCCTGACTGACATAATTCAAATTATTTTCAAAGGAGATTTTAAAAGTGTGTCATGTGTTTCTTAAATTCTTGTTCATTTTGAAGAAACATGACAATCTGAAATAACAAGAATTTCCTCATCTGATTGTAATCTCCAAAACCATCAAGTGCATTGAGGGAAACTGCAACATAATGAATACCTCTAATACACTGAAATGACTCATAAATTGCATAGTAAGTGATCACACTACTGAGAGATATACTGCTCACTACAGATGATGAGTCTACAGCACACTATTATTTACACCAGGAAATCACCATCAAATAGTGGCTTGAGGCTAGAGGGTACCTATTTCCTTGGGAGAGATGAAGCTCTTTCCACGATCCAACCCATCATTTCTGCTTTGTCTTCTCTCTCTTCTCATTTCCTTTTGTATTCTATTTAGCAAATATTTTCATAAGCCTCAGAAAATTCTTTCTGCAACCAAGCAGGTATAAATAAGAACTTTTCTTCGCAATTTGATTCCTCAGTCATCCTAATCCATCAAGAGCATTTCTTAAGTAGAATGATTTGTACTAAGCATTGTGCTACTCTCTTTCCAAATGAAATAAAACTGGCCCTGTCCACCCCAAGAAAACTCCAGATTGAAGATACAGCCATTGTCTAAATCTCATTTTCCACACCAGTAGAGGTGAGACTGACCTTAGCTTTAACATATCTAAGGAGACTAGGGTGATAAGGACAAAGACAGATTGGTTGTACAAGAACCTACAACTCTCTAGAATCATAATTTCAGGATTTAAGTGGCATCTTTAGCACAAAGACCCCCACTGACCCAACAAAGGAAATAGCATGCCAAGCCTAAAGCTTGGTTCACGTTGCCATTATGTTCCAACAGATTCAGTGTCATGAGTCAATCTCCATACTTTTGTTCTTTTTCCAATCTGGGGGTGTGGAGTTGAATAGTCTCTCCAGAGCACTGGGAGAGGATGGGACATTTTCCACTCTCTTCTCTTTAGACATTCTGAGATGCCCTGTTCCCTTAAGAAATTAGGTGTTAGCTCCTGTTGATGGGACTGTGTCATACCCCTAGTGAGTGTTGGGGAAGCAAAAAAAAAAAAAAGAAGAAAACACAGATCTAAAGTCAATAGAAACCCTGCCTCTCCTCAAGGATGATCTATATCCTGTAGCTCCAGGACTCAAAACAGAAGCAGAGGGGTCACCAATTCATATCATGACATCCAGTTTCTGGGTCACCAAATGAACTGATCCCTTCCCCAAAGCTCTGTGTAACAGACCCAAGATGGCCTTTAAAAACATACTGGAACTCTGATCAAAAATACATTTTGTTCATTTTTAATGCTGACCATCCTTTTTTTTTTTTTTTTTAATGGGAACATGTTGCAAAGTTATATAAGAAAGACAGCAAACACACAAGGTAGATCCAGTCCCTTCTGGGCTCTGAACTAGATAAAACACAAAATCACACTTGCTTCTCTGTATCAACTGTTCATGCCCTCAGTAGAAGAGAGAGACACAAAATGTAGCAGTGAAGCTGTTGACAAGGCTACATGGTCACAGAAGACCCTACAAATTTGCTGCTGTGGACACAAGGATGTAGTGTGTGAAGCTGGGCCTGATGAAATTTCACATCTCTTCTAAAGTGCCCTGGAGGCAAGCTCTTGTTTACTTAGCATCTGCAGTAATGTAAAAGTTTCCTGAAAGTAAACTCTTACATTCATACATTTTATATATCAGCTAAACCCATGCATACAGAATGACATTATTTCCTTATTAAATTGATACTTAGATATTCAAGTCCTTATGGCCTTAGTTAAAAAAAAAAAATCATGTAGACTATGATATCTCAAAATCCTCCCTTTCAAACAAATATAAATTTGGAACTTTATTCAAATCATAGGTTCTTAAACTTCAGGACTATTATGGGTGCTGTGGTTAATGTATGGACNAAAAAAAAAATCATGTAGACTATGATATCTCAAAATCCTCCCTTTCAAACAAATATAAATTTGGAACTTTATTCAAATCATAGGTTCTTAAACTTCAGGACTATTATGGGTGCTGTGGTTAATGTATGGACTTTAGATGATGAAACCATCAGAAATAAACATGCAGTTCTATGGGCTGAAAGTCCATGACTCTGATCAAATCTGCAAGAGGATAAGAGACTCCAAAAAGGTTAAGAATCACTAATTTAGAGATATGTGTGCATAATCAAGGATATTTTCAGTTGCAGAGAACTACTGCAGTTTTTGTTGCCCATAAGTAATTCTTATCAAATTATCAGATTCCCCAAATGAGAATAGAGACAGTTCCGAAATTTCACTGTTGGCACTTTCAGATTCATCTACAAGACTCCTTTAGCTCATTCCACCCCATCACCCTTTGACTCCCACCACACACTCTATCTTGCGTAGTACTCTGAAATTTGTCAGTAACAGCACGTGGGGATTGTGTGATTTTCATCAAACCACTTGTCAAAAACTCAGATGCACCAGACAGGTGGTATAAACGGTCCAGTTTCATTGCCTGTAAGATGGTAATGATACTACTGATAAGTGAAGATTAAATTAAAAAAAAAAAAGTTTTCCTTTGGTAAATCTCGAAGTTTTATGTCAATACTAGGTATTTTACTTATAAGAATTACTAGAGTCAAACCAGCTATTGTCTATGGCATAACCTAGAATATTAGTGTTGAACGTAACATTTGTTATCCACAAAATTCAGAATGTTTTGCCACAAATACTAACAAATATGTGCTCTGATTTACATTGAATAGTTGGTACTGCCATCATTTTGACTTGATTTTTCTCAAATGGTAAAAGTACAGTTAAAATAGTGTCTCATCTATTAGGAATAGGGCCAAAAATACAATTGATCCTTGAATAATAAAGGTTGGCACTGTGCAGGTCTATTTATATGCAGATATTTTTCAATAAACATATAAAAAATGATTGAATATCCACATCAAATTAAAAAAAATTGTAGATGAATCACACAGCCTAGAAATACCAAAAAAAAAAAAAATTAAGAAAAATCTAGCTATGTCCTGAAGGCATAAAATATACACAGATACTGATATATTCTTACAGAGTACTAAGATGAGTGATATTTAATTTAAAATTTTATATATTAGCTTTCTTACTGTTTTATAACTTTGATATCAAGAAATTATATTACTGTACATATGCATCTCTCATAACTGGAGAAATTGTATCAACCAATTATCACAGGTAAGCAGTCATTTAAAAAATATAACAATGTTTCCAAACACTTTATGATTCATTCATTAGTGTATGGGCTAGGCTACCATAAAGCAATCACACTAGTACACTAGGCTACCATAAAGCAATCATATTTCTCCTTCTTCAATACTAATGCATGAATTTTTATATTGTTGCTGTTGAACAAGTAAACAGTTGCTAAGTCCTGTCTGACTCTTTTGTGACCCCATGGACTGTGGCCCACCAGGCTCTTCTGTCTATGGGATTTTCCAGGCAAGAATGCTGGAGCATGTTGCCATTTCCTTCTCCAGGAGATCTTCCCAACCCAGAGATTGAACCCACATTTCTTGCACCTTCTGCATTGGCAGGCAGATTCTTTACCATTAAGTTACCAGGGAAGCTCATGAATCGTTATATCCATAAATAAATAGAAATTTATTTTTACATTATCTTTTCCTTTTTGATATCTAGGGTTAGTTATGCATATAACATCTACAGTGTATTTCATATAAGACTACTGATGTAGGTACTTACAGAGAGATGGTTCATCTTATAAACAGATAACATAAACTTATGGTATCTGTAAATACAGTATAGTACTATAAATGTATTTTATCATTCTTATGATTTTTAATAGCATTTTCTCTAGCTTAATTTATTGTAAGGATACAGTATATAGTACATATGACATACAAAATCTGTGTTAATCAATTATTTATGTTATTGGCAAGGTTTTGGGTCAATAGTAGGCTAGTAATAGTAAAGTTTTGGCAGAGTTGAACGTTATACTGGGAATTTT
>SJYV01019684.1:0-10131 GCA_006410875.1 Neotragus pygmaeus
ATTTTAGACAATAGAGTATAAGGATTAGGCACCACGGGGTGTAAAGGAACTACAGCCTCATTTATTATATATAAATCTTGAACTAGTCTCCATTTATCATTTGATTTCTTTATACCCAAAATAGGAGTGTTGTAAGGACTGTTACAGGGAATTAATAGTCCCTGTTTTTTTTAATTTTTAATGATGGGTTTTAACCCTTCCTTAACCTTAGGTTTTAGTGGATACTGTTTCTTACATGGAAATAAATGTGAGTCTTTGAGCTTGAAAACTACAGGAATAGCATTTTGTGCTGGACCCACAGACTTTCAATCAGCCCATACTATAGGATTTACATTTTGTTCAACTAAAAGGAGAGAAAGGGAGTGCTCCATAATCATAAAAAGAGGCATGGACCTTGTTCAGTATATCCCTCCCCAAAAGGGGTGAGGGAAATTCTGGCACGATCAGAAACTCATGTGAAAATAACACAGAATCCCAGTTGTAAGATAAAGAATAACTGAAATAATACCTTTTGGCTCGTCCAGACAGTCCCATTAAGGAAGCGGATCGGGAAGAAAGTAGGCCAAGGGCTCCAGTAACCACAGAGTAAGTTGTCTCAGTATCTAAAAGGAAATCGACGGATTGGCCCCCCACAATTATTAATACCTGGGGTTCCTCAGGTGTAATTAGGACGGGGAGCTTGTGTGGGGACCCCTGGGCACATTTAATCCTGATTGTTTTGAGAGTCTGACCCCAGAGACCTAGGCCTCTGAGGGCAGTCTCTCTTCCAGTATGGTCCTTTGCAGACCGCACATGGAGCCGGGGGCGCCTTAGATGCCTGAGGGCAATCCCGCTTGAGATGTCCCGCCTTTCTACAGTAATAGCAAGCCCATTCCTTTCACCTGGGTCTCTCTGAGCATTTTTCTCCAGCTGTTTAAAAACGTTTTTCATAGCCATTGCGAAGGCTTCTGCCTTTTCCTTTGTCTTTTTTTTTTGCCTTTCTTTTTTCTCATATTCCCTACCATAATAGACCGTCTGACCCAGTTGTAACAGAGTATCTAAAGACTGGTTTGGTCCTTATGCCGTTTTTGTAGCTTACGGCAGATATCTGGAGCCAACTGAGTGAGAAATCTGTCTTTTAAGATCACTTTTCCTTCTCTACTTTTGGGATCAATCTCAGTGAATCTACAAAGAGCTTCTCTTAGTCTGTCTAGGAATTTACCAGGAGCTTCCTTCTCTTCCTGTTCTGTCTGCCAATTTGCTATAGTTTAAAGACTTAGAACGCGCCTGCCTGAGTCTTTCAAGAATACATCTGACAAAAGGACTCTGATCTCATCTTCCTTTAGCTGTGTTGTAGTCCCAGTCTGGTTCTATAGTTGGGACTGCCTGATTCCCGGTGGGGAGGGCCACTATCTCGTCTTCCCTCTTCCCTACTGATTCATTACCAAGCCATTTATCTCCATAAGCAACTGCTTTTCCCAAAACTCGAGTCTTTGAGTCAGGAGTCAGCATTTGTCCCAAGATATACATCATATCCTTCCAAGTAAGGTCATAAAGCAGAGTAACACCTTTAAAAGCTCTAATATATTTTTCTGGGTCCTCTAAATAGTAAATAGTCTCCCAGATCCTCCTTGATTCTTTGTATTTCTTAATAAGAAAAAGGTTTATTAACTCTCATAGACTGATTATTTCTCCTGGTGGGTGTTTCATAAAGAGGCAACAGCTTGTATGGCTCTTCCTCAGTCTCTCTGGCTGCTCTGTGCATATGATCCCAGGGATAGACTGGAGAAACCTGTTTTTATTTTATTTATTTATTTATTTATTTGGCTCTTATCCTCTATCTCGTCTCTTACTTCGATGGTCTGAGTTTTTACTGAAACCAGAGTAGTCGGAGGTCATACTCAGACAGGAGTTGTTTGGACCTCCACGTGGGCAGTTTGAATATCAGTTTGGATTTCCACTGAGACCAAAGCAGTTTGAATCTCAGTTTGTGTTTCCACTGAGACCAAGGCAGCCCTTCTGAGGGGGGTTCTCTGGCTTTCAGTTTCCTCAGCTTGGAGCCCCGGGTACAGGGGCAAAGTAGGAGGACAGGAGGGAAAGTTTTATGCCCAAATCTATACCCTTAGGACATAAGTCTGGCATATTTTGCAGAGAGAAAAAGGGCAACACATATGTTACTTCTATCCATTTTTCTTGTTCTTTACAGAACCAGTCTCATTGTAAAACAGTATTATACTTAAGAGACCCTCCAATCAACCACCGTTCGCCATCCTCCAATGGATACCGTGGCCATGCAGTATCGCATAGGAAGACCAAGTGTGTCCTCTTTAAGCCCTGGGGATCAAATCTATCCCAGTTTTTCAGTATACAGTTCAAAGGAGTGAGGCTGCAATTGTTAGCTCCCATCTGTAAGAGAAAAAAAGCGACCAGTGCCATCTTTCTACCGGAGGCGTCCCTCCCTGCTCTAGATGGGGATGTAGAGACTTTACACCAAAAGCTTTTCCTTCCTGGTCGGGCTTAGTCTGTCCCTTCCCGAAGCAGGCGCTGTCTTCGACCCTCCTGGTTCTACCACCAAGATGGGGTTGGGATGTACCAGGGGTAGACCTGATATGATAGCATCTCTACCTGATGTCCAGCTTTTCACCTTTAACCTTGCTTGTCTCTGATGCCACCCGGGGTGCAATCAGCATAACCTTCCAGAATGCCTCCCAAGCTAAGACCGCTGGGGGAAACATTTGTCACCTCAGTGCCTGTGCACGACCCTGAGTATATTCCTGACCACAGTAAGACCAATACAAACATAAAGCTGAGATGTCCTTTTCAAGCATCACCACACCAGTACAAGAGCCTCCTCTGGTCCACTAAAAGCTAGAGTTACCAAAGGAAAAAAAAAAACCATTGCAGTCCCAATCTGAGTAACCTTTAACCTCAGAGATGTTCTTGGAGCTAGAGTTCCATCTAGCTTCTGAACTTCCAATTCCTAGCGAGGCTAGGCGCTTTCTTGATTACCAATCCAAGTTTGGGACCTAAGCCACAGTATACAGTAACAGTATAGATCACAAGTCCCTTGAAAGTCTATGATCCGATAGATTAGGTTAGTACTTCTAATCTCCAAGGAGTTATGAAATGGTCAAATAGACCGAAAATTTGACTGAGAAAGGAGAGTTCGGTCCACACTCTTTGCCCATTCTTGGTTGGTTCCCAAAGGAGATATTGGGTGCCTCTTGGCATTGGCAGATTGGTATAAACCCCCAACAGGTTTCTGCCATAAGCTGTATGAGGTCACCGTGGAACTGCAGAGCAGGGCTCCTCACTTGCTTTGCACAGGGCATGTCATTCATTCACACAAGCACACGGTAGAGTTAGTAAAGCACAGCAGAAAACGTGTTCGCTAAGAGAACAAAGAACTAGAGCTCCAAGCATCCTTACCTTGTCCTGAAGGATCCCAGATGAGCCTCCAAGATGAAAGGTTGTTGTTGAATCACGACGCCAGGATTCTTGGCCCCCCGAGGAGAAGAATTCAATCCGGGGCCAGAGACGAGGCTTGATCACTCAGAGCTTTTGTGTAATAAAGTTTTATTAAAGTATAAAAGAGATAGAGAAAGCTTCTGACATAGGCATCAGGAGGGGGCAGAGAGTACCCCCCTGCTAGTCTTCAGCTGGATGTTATATAGTCACCAGCAGTCTGTTAATGAAAGAAAGGAATGTCTTAAAACTCAGAATGGCACCAGGCCCCTCACCCATAAGATGCATTTTGGTATAATCTTGGCGCCAAATGATTCATCTTGGGCCATAAAATGATTAACTTGAATCTTGAAGAAGGGCAGGTCACCATACAAATAGTTTCATTTACACAGATTAGAGGAACAATATCTGAGTATAACATACTGGTTTATCAAGTAGGTTCTGAGCCAAACGGCAGAACCGACTTGAAGACAGAGTATTGGGTAAATGCATAGGATATTAGCATAGCTTAAGATAAACATTTCCATAAGAAAAAGGCATTGGTTAACTTCAGGTGAAACCAGGTGTCACTATGGCAACACAGAATTTTAAGAGGAACCGCCTTTTAAATTTGTATAGAGAAGGAAAAAATATCGCTAGTTTGTTTCCTCCTGCTGCTCAAGAGAGATAAAAATGTCTAACACTTGCAAGCTATTTCCTCCGTTTGGAGAACCCTGGCCTTTCTGCCTGTTACGCTCTCATTATGTACCAGCCTGGATGGGAGGGGGGTTTGGGGGAGACTGGGTACATGTATATATATGACTGAGTCCCTTCACTGTTCACTTGAAACTATCACAACATTGTTAATTGTCTGTTTCCTGATTTTAAAAAAATGCTTTTGGTTTTAAAAATAAAATTTTATAAATACTTCAAGATAAAAATAGATTCAGTAAGATTGACATACTGGATGTGATAGTGACAGGAAGTGGGTGATGAAAGATGACTCCTAGTTCTTTGGTTAGAGCTGCAAGGTGGAGTCAGGGCCATTTACTATGGTGGAGAAAACTGGAGGAAGAATAGATGCTGGAGGGGAAAACCAAGAATTCTCTTTTGGACAGTGTCATGGCACCCCACTCCAGTACTCTTGCCTGGAAAATCCCACGGACGGAGGAGCCTGGTAGGCTGCAATCCATGGGGTCGCGAAGAGTCAGACACGACTGAGCGACTTCACTTTGACTTTTCACTTTCATGCATTGGAGAAGGAAATGGCAACCCACGCCAGTATTCTTGCCTAGAGAATCGCAGGGATTCGGGATCCTGGTGGGCTGCCATTTATGGGGTCGCACAGAGTCGGACATGACTGAAGCGACTTAGCATCAGCAGCACGTGAGTGCATGTTCCTCAATTCTTTGTCTCGTCACAACAAAGATTTGGAGTGACGGACATTAAAGCCCTCTCAGCAAGTCACAGGTCTCAGGTCTTGGATAGACCATGTTATAGCTCTCAGGTCTCAAATGGGCCATGTTATAGCTCTTAAACAAATCAGTGTTACAGCTTAGTGTTACAGCTCTATTTTATTTAGAAGATAGTAGGAAAATCCATCTTCAAGACGTGAGGGCACGACGATCTAAAGACATGAGGAGAAGAGCGCCCCAGCGCGTGGGAGAGAGAGAGAGAGCTGGCTCTGGCTCCTCTATTTATATGTTTATCTCTCCTTGGACCTGTCCTATGTAAATTGGGCCAGCCAGGAGTGTTGTTTGTTTTACCTGAGGTCCTCACTCTGGTCCTCAGACTTTCTTTTGTTTCATTTTCACGGGCCTTTCCCTTCCTTATCTGTAGCCACCGCCATTTTGGACTCCGTTTCCCTGTTCTACCTACCTAACAGACAGGTTTAAAGTGAACGTTACCCAAGTGAAGATGCCAAGTAAGCAGCTGGACATTAAGTCTAGAACTCAGTTCAAGATTTTGCCTGAGACCGAAATGTGAGAATCATCAAGATGTAGGTAGGATATAAAGCCATCAGGTTATAGGAGATCACCTTGGGAAGACTGGATAGAGAGAAGCTGTGTAGAAGACAAAACGTCAGGAAAGGAGACTAAGAAAGAGAAGCCAGTGATACAGGAATATCCAGGGAATGTGTTGAAGAAGCCAGGAAAGAAATACTGTATAAAGAAAGGAGTCCTTAAGCCAGTCAAATGATGCTTAAAGGTCAAATAAGATGATGACTAAGGAAGTCCATTTGATTGGACAATGTGGAGGATACTGAAAAGAACAACTTAAGGGGAATTCCCTGGCCATCCAGTGGTTGGGACTCCATGTTTTCACTGCCAGGGGCCCAGTTTCAATTCCTGGTCAAGGGACTAGCATGGTGTGGCAAAAACAAATAAACCACCAATAACAATAAATGGATTGGGAAGGGAGGCAGCCTGGAGTGGACTGGAGAGTGAATTGGGAACTTGCATTTTTAGCAGTTGGAAGATTAGATACTTTCAGTGACCCTCCCAATGTAAATAGTCAAAAATCATCTTTGTGATTGTATTGCTAAACTGGCATGATATTAACAAAGGTCAAAAACAAAGTGAAAGCAAGAAACACTGGTGATAAGGTAGCACCAACACCAGCTTCTCTTGAGTTTTTCGCTGAATCCTAGAGACAGTACCATAGTTGGGGGGGTGGGGGACGAGAAATTAAGTTTAAGGTCACAATATCAATTGGAGACTGTGATAAATCTCTGCAGAAAGCTGGGATTTCAATGGATTATACCTTCAATGTAAAGGAGATGGAAGAAAAGAAAGTTACACGGAAGGAGACATCAAAGAAATCTGAATTCGAGTTTAGCACTGCTTGGCAGGAGTATGGTGGAATTTACCCCTGAGAACGTGTAATGGCCCTCACAATACAGTTTTTGGTCCAAATATATGCTGCACGTGACCTGAACCTTAAGCCAAGAATATAACTCAAAGTGTCCTGGATTGTTTGTTACTCCAGGCAGTTGTCAGAAGCAAATGTATATCTTTGGAGGAAAGCAGTCTAATGTTGGGAAAGACTGGGGGCAGGAGAAGGGAGTGACAGACGATGAGATGGTTGGAGGGCATCACTGACTTGATGGACATGAATTTGAGCAAACTCCGAGAGATGGTGAAGGACAGGGAAGCCTGGCATGCTGCAGTCTGTGGAGTTGCAAAGAGTCGGACATGACTTAGTGACTGAGCAACAACGTTAATTTAGGTGCCGAGAAATTTCCAAGGGAAAGGAGCAGTTCATAGTCAAAGCTAGCAACACACACACTAAAGAACAAGACATCAGGAGTGATAGTCTATTCTCCAAAGACTGAAGATTTTTAGAGTTAGCACACAATATAAAATAACAATTTAACATGTTTAAAGAAATCAAAGAGGATATTAGATATATAACACGATACTGTGAAAAATCACAAGGTAGGTTTGAAAAAAAGAGGCCTAGCTGAATGTCAAGATATGAATGTTTTAGTAACTGAAGTTAGAAACAACAGATTAAACACAACCAATGAAAGACCACTGAACTGAAATATGCATGCTCAGTCGTTCAGTCAAGTCTGACTCTTTGCAATCCTATGGACTGTAGCCAGGCTCATCTGTCCATGGAGAAATGTATGTGGTGATTTTTCAAATTTTATTTTTTGGCTATGTTGCACAGCATGTGGGATCTTACTTCCCTAACCAAGTGTGGAACCTCTGCCTCCTGCAGTGTAAGTGTGGATTCTTAACCACTGGACTGCCAGGGAAGCCATGTGTGGTGGTTTTTAGAACTCTTTGATATTATCCTCTTCAGGAGGTGGAGCTTCATTCTCCTTCCCTTAAGCATAGATCAGCCTTCTTCATTTGCTTCTAAGAAACTGAATAGAGTGGAACTGAAGGTATGTGATTCGGTGACTGGGTTATAAAGGATGCTGTGGCTTCCTGCTACTGCTTTCCCTCTCTCATACCTCAGCTTGGGGAAGCCAGCTGGTCTGTCCAGAGACTACTCAGGCAGCCCTGGGAGAGGCCCCTGTGGGGAGGAATGGAAGTGAGCCAATCTGGAAGCAGCTTTCTCTCCAGCCCTGGTCCCACCCTCAATTTATATCAGCCCCAGGGTCACTTGACCACCTTGTGAAAGACACTGAGCCAAAACCACCCATTCCTGGATTCCTGTCCCCGTAAACTGAAGTAATACGTGTTTGCTGCTTTCAGCAGCTAGGTTTGTGGGTAATTTATTATACAGCAATAAATAAGCAATACAAGATTAATTTGAAGAAATTATCCTGATGGCAGCACAGGGATAGAAAGCAATAGAAAACATGAAATGAGATTAATCAACATTCCAGAAAGAATAATGGGGACAAAGAAATATTTGAAGTATTAATTGCTAGAAAATATCTAGAATTGTTGAAAGACGATAATCATTAGGTACATGGAGCCCAGTGAATCCTAAGATGAATATTTTTTTTTAACAGCACTTAGACATCTTATAGGAAAACTGACGAATACCAGACAGGGAAAAGATTCTTTAACAACACACCCAGAGAGGAGAAAGCTCAGTCTCAAAGGGATGGCAATTACAGTGAAAGGTGATTTCTCTATAGCAATAATGGAAGTCAGGAGCCAGGAATATATCTTGGTTTACTGACTGCAAGACAACTGTAGTGTGAGCATTCTTTGGCATTGCCTTTCTTTGGGATTGGAAGGAAAACTGACCTTTTTCAGTCTGGTGGCCACTGCTGAGTTTTCCAAAGTTGCTGGCATATTGAGTGCAGCACTTTGACAACATCATCTTTAAGATTTGAAATAACTCAGCTAATAAGATTTGAAATAATTCCATCACCTCCACTAGCTTTGTTAGTACTGATGCTTCCTAACACCTACTTGACTTTGGAGTCCAGGATGTCTGGCTCTAGGTGAGTGATCACACCATCGTGGTTATCTGGGTCATTAAGATCTTTTTTGCATAGTTCTTCTGTGTATTCTTGCCACCTTAATATCTTCTGCTTCTGTTAGGTCCACACCATTTCTGTCCTTTATTGAGCCCATCCTTGCATGAAATGTTCCCTTGGTATCTCTAATTTTCTTGAAGAGATCTCTAGTCTTTCCCATTCTATTATTTTCCTCTATTTCTTTGTATTGTTCACTTAGGAAGGCTTTCTTATCTCTCCCTGCTATTCTTTGGAACTCTGCATTCAGATTGGTTATATCTTTCCTTTTCTCCTTTGCCTTTAGCTTCTCTTCTTTTCTTAGCCTCGTCAGATGACTATTTTGCCTTTTTGCATTTCTTTTTCTTGGGGACGATCTTGATCACTGCCTGTATAATATTATGAACCTCTGTGCATAATTCTTCAGGCACTCTCTCTAGCAGATCTAATCCCTTGAATCTATTTGTTACTTACACTGTATTTTCATAACGGATTAATTTAGGTCATACCTGAATGGCCTAGTGCTTTCCCCTACTTTCTTCAATTTAAGTCTGAATTTTGCAATAAGGAATTCATGATCTGAGCCACAGTCAGCTCCCGGTCTTGTTTCTGCTGACTGTATAGAGCGTTTCCATCTTTGGCTGAAAAGAATATTATCAATCTGATTTCAGCATTAACCATCTGGTGATGTCCACATATAGAGTCATTTCTTGTGTTGTTGGAAGAGGGTAATTGCTATGACCAGTGCGTTCTCTTGGCAAGACTCTATTAGCCTTTGCCCTACTTCATTCTGTACTCCAAGACCAAATTTGCCTGTTACTCCAGGTATCTCTTGATTTCCTACTTTTATATGTCAGTCACCTGTGATGAAAAGGACATCTTTTGGGGGTGTTGATTCTAGAAGGTATTGTAGGTCTTCATAGAACTGTTCAGCTTCTTTGGCATTAGTGGTTGGGACATAGACTTGGATTACTGTGATATTGAATGGTTTGCCTTGGAAATGAACAGAGATAATTTTATCAATATGCCAGCAAATCTGGAAAACTCAGCAGTGGCCACAGGACTGGAAAAGGCCAGTTTTCATTCCAATTCTAAAGAAAGAAAATGCCAAAGAATGCTCAAATGATATACCATACAATTGCACTCATTTCACATACTAGCAAAGTAATAGTCAAAATTCTTCTAGCTAGGCTTCAACAGTACATGAATTGAGAACTTCTAGATGTTCAAGCTGGATTTAGAAAAGGTAGGGGAACCAGAGATCAAATTGCCAACCTGTGTTCTCTAGAAAAAGCAAGAAAATTCCATAAAAAATATACTTCTGTTTCATTGACTACCCTATAGCCTTTGACTGTGTGAATCACAACAAAGTGTGGAAAATTCTTAAAGAGATGGGAATACCAGAGCACCTTACTTGCCTTCTGAGAAACCTGTGTGCAGGTCAAGAAGCAACAGTTAGAACTGGACATGGAACAACTTGGATCCAAGACTGGATCCAAATTGAGAAAGGAGTACATCAAGGCTGTATATTGTCACCCTGCTTATTTAATTTACATGCAGAGTACAACATGAGAAACACTGGGCAGGATGGAGCACAGCTGAAATCAACATTGCTGGGAGAAATATCAGTAACCTCAGATAGGCAGAATTTTCCACAGTTTATTGTGATCCACACAGTCAAAGGCTTTGGCATAGTCAATAAAGCAGAAATAGATGATTTTCTGGAACTCTCTTGCTTTTTCCATGATCCAGCGGATGTTGGCAGTTTGACCTCTGGTTCCTCT
>SJYV01019686.1:0-14098 GCA_006410875.1 Neotragus pygmaeus
ATGATCCATTAGTGTTCTGCAACCAGTCAGAGGAGAACTATGACCCAGAACAAATCAAGAAACATGGTGCTTGACCTATGTTTGCTTGTTCAAAAGGGTGACCTGTATTTATAATCTTTAATTAGAAATGCATTTGTTTCTGGTTGACTGGATACATTTTTCAACTACTGTTGTTTTCTTTTGGGGGGGTAGTTGGGAAGGTGGGTGTTGGAGGTGGTTTGGGGCAAAGGATTTGGGTTCATCAAATTAGATTAAATGCAAAGAGAGAAAACAAGTCCAGTGGAGTGAAGCCCTGATTAAGTGGTAGAGTTTTTTGCAAAGAAGGAACATTAATTTCCACATTGGGGGTGGGGAGCTGAGTAGCTGAGTAGTTAATCAACCATTAACCTTGAATAAGCTTGAGTAACTTCGACACCAGTATTTAATAGAAGGTAGACTGCAGACCTTGTTTTTAACCGCATATTTTCTCTTTCCCTGACTATCTGTCTACTCTTTCACTGACCTCTGGAACTAATAAGTACTTGTATTTTAATGGGAAGAAAGGAGAAAGAAAATGCAAACAGAATGCCCTTAATTTTTCTGTACAAACTAGGCTGAAAATGCAAGCTAGTGAGGGCACTATGCCAACTCATTCGGGAAAACTTGAAGTTTTATTGCAGATGAATTGCTAGGTTGCTTGCCTCGATGCCAAGGAATAGCTTGGGATAATTCATTTACCATGTCTGCTGCTTGTACCTATCACCTCCTTGCCGCTGGCTGATGTCAATAATATGCCTGGGAGGGGGAGGATGAGACAAGTTTTCTCCAGTGTCACTTATATGCCTCTAGAATCAGCACAATTGTAACCCAATTCCATATACTTGGATTAAAACCCCAGCCTATCAAGCTTGATCAAACTCCCCTAAGAATTCTTTTGGGAACAAACCATAGTCGTTTAGCTAAAAAAAGGAAGAAGATGAGAAATGGTAAAGGACGTTCTAATAAAATTTTAAACCTGGAAAGAAGCCTTTATAGATGGTGTAATTCAACCTAGCCTAGTATGGAAATAAGACAGGTGAAAAGCGTTGAACTCAATGGACACTACACGGAGCCAAGTGATATGTTCAAATTTCTTTCTACCTCACGCCCTATGTCAACATTTCAAGGAAGGATTATTATTATGTGTCCATTTCCCAATTTTTCTAGATAAAGAAATTGCATCTCAAGTGTTTATATAAAGGATTGCCTAAGTTTCCTCCAAAATCTCCCCAGACAGTGATTGCAGCCGTGAAATTAAAAAATGGTTGCTCCTTGGAAGGAAGGCTATGACAAACCTAGAGGGCATATTAAAAAGCAGAGACCTCACTTTGCTGACAAAGGTCCATATAGTCAAAGCAGTGGTTTTCTCCAGGTGGCACAGTGGTAAAGAATCCACCTGCCAATGCTGGAGATGCAAGAGACTTGGATTTGATTCCTGGGTAGGGAAGATACCCTAGAGTAGGAAATGGCAACCCACTCCAGAGTTCTTGCCTGGAAAATTCTATGGACAGAGGATACTGGCAGGCTACAGCCCATGGAACTGCAAAGAGTTCAACTCAACTAAGCACACACACATCATTTTTCCAGTAGCCATGTGGGGATGTGAGAGTTGGACCATGAAGAAGGCTGAGTGCTGAAGAATTGATGCTTTTTGAATTGTGGTGCTAGAGAAGACTCTTGAGAGTCCCTTGGATGCTGAGGAGAGCCAACCAGTCCATCCTAAAGGAAATCAACCCTGAATATTCATTGGAAGGACTGATGCTGAAGTTGAAGCTCCGATATTTTGGTCACCTGATATGAAGAGCCAGTTCATTGAANACCAGTCCATCCTAAAGGAAATCAACCCTGAATATTCATTGGAAGGACTGATGCTGAAGTTGAAGCTCCGATATTTTGGTCACCTGATATGAAGAGCCAGTTCATTGAAAATGATCTTGATGCTGGGAAAGAGTGAGGGCAGGAAGAGAAGGGGGTGACAGAGTATGAGATGGTTAAGTAGCACCACCAATTCAGTGGACATGAATTTGAACAAACACCAGGAGATAGTGGAGGGCAGAGGATCTTGGCGTGCTGCAGTCCATGGTGTTGTTATTGAGAACAAAAACAAGTTTTCTCAGCTAGTCCAGGATATAGTCCTTATCAGAATACATGAATGTTGGATTTCAATCCCATGCAAGGATATGTGCAATGTGTAGGAACATAATACCTTTCCCAAATAGCTGTGGTGGTAACATCAACATGAGATAATATTCCTAAAAATATATCTCCCTCCAAAATCTCTAAATTGAAAGATATTATCCCAGTATGAATGCTTCATATACGGAACAACCTCAGATTGTGGAGTTAGAGTAACTGAATTTATTTCAACCATTCACAATGTGTAGGCATCCATGTAAGTCCCAGATTCTCTGAACCTCAGTTTTCTTATCTCTGAAATGGAAACAATATTTTTACATGTGTAATCTGGCAGTGTTGGCAAAGCACAATTGCTGGCACAGGTGATGGGGACGAGGTGGGTGGGTGGAGTGGTGAGAAGGGAAGAGCACAGATGAATGTTGAGATGTGGGCAGGAAGGAACAAGCTGTACCAAAAACTAGATGTCTATGTGACAAGATGTGCTGTGTGACAGGGTTCAAGGGTTCTCTTAAGAGGAGAGAGACCTTGTTTCTGCAGCTTGTATGGCAGGCAGGATCAGTACAGGAGAGAGTGCACAATTCAGTTCAGTTCAGCTGCTTAGTCGTGTCCGACTCTTTGTGACTCCATGGACTGCAGCATGTCAGGCCTCCCTGTCCATCACCAGCTCCCGGAGTTTACTCAAAACTCATGTCCATTGAGTTGGTGATGCCATCCAACCATCTGATCCTCTATTGTCCACTTCTCTTCTTGCCTTCAATCTTTCTCAGCATCAAGGTCTTTTCAAATGAGTCAGCTCTTCGCATCAGGTGGCCAAAGTATTGGAGTTTCAACTTCAGCATCAGTTCTTCCAATGAACACCCAGGACTGATCTCCTTTAGAATGGACTGGTTGGATATCCTTGCAGTCCAAGGGACTCTCAGAGTCTTCTCCAACATCACAGTTCAAAAGCATCAATTATTTGGCTCTCAGCTTTCTTTACAGTCCAACTCTCACATCCATACATGACCACTGGAAAAACCATAGCCTTGACTAGATGGACCTTTGTTGGCAAAGTACCATCTCTGCTTTTGAATATGCTGTCTAGGTTGGTCATAACTTTCCTTCCAAGGAGTATGTGTCTTTCATGGCTGCAATCACCATCTGCAGTGATTTTGGAGCCCAGAAAAATAAAGTCAGCCACTGTTTCCACTATTTCCCCATCTATTTGCCATGAAGTGATGGGACCGGATGCCATGATCTTCATTTCCTGAATGTTGAGCTTTAAGTCAACTTTTTCACTCTCCTCTTTCACTTTTATCAAGAGGCTTTTTAGTTCCTCTTCACTTTCTGCCATAAGGGTGGTGTCATCTGCCTCTATGAGGTTATCGATATTTCTCCCAGCAATCTTGATTCCAGCTTGTGCTTCTTCCAGCCCAGCATTTCTCATGATGTACTCTGCATATAAGTTAAATAAGCAGGGTGACAGTGTAGAGCCTTGAAGTAGAGTTCACATGAGGTGCCAAATCAATGTGCTTGGCTTGAAAGTAAGTAATGACTCTTACCAGTCTGAAATAGATGGTCATTTTATATTAGGGTTTAGTTAGCTTGAACTGGAGAAGGTGGTGGCATCCCACTCCAGTACTCTTGCCTGGAAAATCCCATGGACTGGGCTACAGTCCATGGGGTTGTGAAGAGTCGAACACTACTGAGCGAACTCACTTTCACCTTTCACTTTCATGCATTGGAGGAGGAAATGGCAACCCACTCCAGTGTTCTTGCCTGGAGAATCCCTGGTGGGGTCGCACAGAGTTGGACACAACTGAAGCGACTTAACAGCAGCAGCAGCTTGAATGCAAGTGGGAGCAACCTGGATGATGGATATATGCTATCTTCTCTGGCACTGCAGAAGGGATTGGCAATCTGCTCCAGTATTCTTGCCTGGAGGATCCCAGAGGAGCCTGGCAGGCTACAGTCCAGGGGGTTTGCTAAGAGTTGGACACGACTAAATGACTAGCACACACTTTCTTTGGCATTAAGTTTATTATTGGCATCAGCGAGGAGGGTTAAGGCAACACCAAGGTCAGAAGCTTCCACCAAGGAGGAACTGAAGGGGCCGAGGGGGTCTCCTGCATGTCCTTGGCTTCTTGGGTCTTTTCAAAAATGCTTTCCTGGTGACTCAGTTGGTAAAGAATCTACCTTCAGGGCAAGATGCTTGGGTTTGTTCCCTGGGTCAAGAAGATCCCCTGGAGAAGGGAATTACAACCCACGCCAGTATTCTAGCCTGGAGAATTCCATGGACAGAGGAACCTAGTGAGCTACTACTCATAGCGTTGCAAAGAGTCTGAAACAACTGAGCAACTAACACTTTTCAAATGTGCTGCCTGCTCGCGGTCAGTTTAGATGCAGGCAGTTGAGACTAGACATTTACAACATCTCCTGAGCAGCTTTCAGTCAAGCTTTGCTCATCATGATGAAAACATTTCCAGTGACAGCAGAGACCTTATTATTATGTAGAGATGTTAGTCACTGAACTCTGAGACCTCTAGAGAAGGTTTATAATCCTCTTATTCAAGAAAGCAGGGTTTTTTTTTAATATTTGTAAGTAAGCCTGCCTCTGAACACAGAGGAAAATATTAGATTCAAATGTGTGAGCAGTTTTCTTGAAAATCTTGGAAGCAAAATATTTAGGAGATCGTTGGTCACGAGGCCACCTGGACTCAGGTGGGAGATGTTTGGGTTTGTCTCCCTGGGCGTGTGAGCTGTCTGGAGAACTGGTTTGGACATGTCAGGTTGTAAGTGACCTGAAGCTAAAGCAATTCCTTGTTCATCTTTATCTGCCCAAAGAAACCACAAGAGGCTCACTGAGCACCTCTTACAGAAAGATGCTGTCGCAGACTGGCTGGTATTTACATTTTAGTTGCAGAGAAATGTAATGTCTCCAAACAGGAACTTGAAAGTGCAAGAAATAGTTATTGAAGGGTTTTGAGTAGCCTCGTCCGCTCTACCTTTTTCTTCTCTGAATTAAAACTCTCTCCAGATGCCTGCGATTGAAGAGTGTTAAAAGAACTTTTCTTATCACATGGCATTTCGGACCTTTTGTTCTCTCTGCATTCCCAGCTCTGTTTGATACAAACAAAACTACTCGCTCCTGAGGAGTGGGGCTGGGGGAACTCAAGCCTTGGAGTTGATGGAGCACAGGCTTCAATTAAAGGCAAACATTTCCACTTCAGTCACAGCCTGTGGGTGTTTTAAGAAGGAAAAAAAAATCTATTAAAAATATAAATATCAAACTTCTTGGGTTTTGATCTATACATTTCAGGGAAAAGATGTTCCTGATAGAGCTTGAATCTTGAGAAGTTGATAAGGATGCTTTGCTCCTAAAATTTTGAAACAGACAGAGAATATCCTGCTGAGTGGTGAACAAGAGAAGCCAGGCTCTGGTAGGTGATGAGGCTGAGGAACTAGGGTGGAGGCAGGAGGAGAAAGTGGATGGTCTTGGGGCATGTGAGTCCCAGCCCAGAACCGAAGGGCAGGCAGAGCAAGAGGGCAATCCTCGCCCTGCTTTCTGTATTAATTTAGCCTCTTACTGCAGTAGAGAGATTTTCTACTTGTCTTACTGTTTCCCCAGCTCACCTTTATCCCCCAAGTCTTCCTTCATAGGGGCAGCATTGCTCATCAGATTGTTCAGAACTTGAGATTTATCCAACTTCCCTTTCTTAATGGGCAGGATGTTATGTTTTAAAAGGCATGTGATCTTGTTTCATTTCCCATCTCTTCTTCCTGGGCCTATTTGTATTGGACAAGAGCTTAGGTTCTGGCCTCCAGGTCAGGCAAGATTTGTGCTGTGGGCGGAAGCAAGCGTCCAAATTTCTCACTTCCAGCTTCTGTTCATTGGCTGTGGCTTAGAGAAGAGGCATCAGAGTTTGATCCAAACATTGCAACATAGACATGGAGCTGCCAGGAGACCCACTCTGATGCCCAAGCTTAAGCCTAAGTTACAGGGTGAATTCTGTCCTGCCAAGTTTCTATGTCAGGTCTTGACCCCGAGTGCCTCAGAATGTAACTGTATATAGATATCAAGCTATTAAAGAGGTATTTAAAGTAGACCTGAAAAGCACCACGAACTAATTCAACATAATTAAAATGTGTACAGTTCTCACACAACGATAGGATACAAATTCTATTCAAAGGAGACATTGGAACATATCCAGGGAGGTTAAAAAGAGGGGGCGGGTTAGAAAAATTTCAAAGTCTAGAGGTACTGAAGGGCTTCCCAGGTGGCTCAGTGGTAAAGAATTTCCCTGCAAAGCAGGAGACCTGGGTTTGATCCTTGGGTCAGAAAGATCCCCTGGAGGAGGAAATGGCAACCCACTCTAGTATGCTTGCCTAGAAAATCCCATGAACAGAAGAGCCTGGTGGGCAACAGTCCATGGGGTTGCAAAGACTATGGCATGACTGAGCACACACGAACACACACACACACAAACACACACATACACACACACAGGTATTTAAGTCATACAGAGTCTGTTCTCTTATCACTGTGGAATTATGTTAGAAAACAATATCAAAAGATATTTGAAAATAACTCACTTATTTTCAAGTGCCATGTGACATTTATCAAGAAAGATCTTTGGCTTACTTTTCTGTATATTCATTCTATTAATTTTTGAGAGTTTGATATTGAAACTCCAATTAAAAATCTTAATTTATCTATTTAAAAAAATTGTAATATATAGTGTAACTGTATATAACTTCATTCTGTACTTTCCAAGTCTCCTTTAAATGTGTTATCATACTTTCACAATTAAAAAAAAAGAAAGATATTTTTAAAATAGTTAATTAACATATTGGGTTGGCCAAAAGTTGTTTGTTAGGGTTTTTGTAGTTAAGATCCTACTGCAAAACTCAAAGAAACTTTTTGGCCAACCCAATTAAATGAGGTTCATGGGGTTGCGAAGAGTCGGGCATGAATAGGTGACTGAACAGCAACAACAAACATCCCTATGATAGCGTCTGGCACAGAGCAGATGCTCAAGTTATGAGCATCCCCCCACCTTTTTTTTCCACTGCAATTTTACTTTTCTTACATATAAAGTTGCACAACTTTATCTGTTTTTTATCTTTCTGACATCCTGTTTTTTTGAAAAGATCAGAGAGATTTTCTCTCTCTTCTCGTCTTTACTGAGGGGATGCTAGAGGCAAGAGAGTGGATAAAGTATATATTTGAAAAGTTATTCTTGGGATCTCTGACACTTATCAGAAAGTTGATTCAGAGATTCTACTTGCCCATGGACCACAAGCTATTGGAAAATAATTTACTTTTCCTTCTCATTAGAAAAATTTAAAATTTATATTTGTAAATCCTATAGGAAGAGCTGATCTGAAACTCAGCTATTCTGCTTAGAATCTACTTTGGCTTCTGAGTGAAGTGAAAGTCACTCAGTTGTGTCCGACTCTTTGCCACCTCATGGACTAGACTGTCCATGGAATTCTCCAGGCCAGAATGCTGTAGTGGGTAGCCTTTCCCTTCTCCAGGGGATCTTCCCAACCCAGGGATTCAACCCAGGTCTCCTGCATTGCAGGTGAAGCCTATCCCTTCTCCAACATATCTTTCTGACCCAGGAATCCAGCCGGGGTCTACTACATTGCAGGCAGATTCTTTACCAACTGAGCTACCAGGGAAGCCCCTTGGCTTGTAAAGGAATGGAATAAATTATGATCTGGTGACATTTCCTCTTTATAATGTTTATTGTCCCCAAAGTTATTTAGCCCTATTTAAGCCTAGTCACTGGGAAAAAGAGATGCTTTTACATTAAAATTTTGAAGCTTACTTTTTTAAAAGACAATGATGATATTTCTTTCTTACAAATTAAACTTATTTTGCATTAAAGGTATAGCGGATTAACAATGTTCTGATTGTTTCAGATGGACAGCAAAGGAACTCAGCCATACATATGCATGTAACCATTCTCCCTCAAACTCCCCTCCCACTCAGGCTGCCACATAACACTGAGCAGCGTTCCCTGTGTTGTACAGTAGGTCCTTGTGGTTTTATTAAAGCTTAATTTATGCATGATGTACCATTTTCTTGGAAGTTCAAGAAGTGTTTATTTGTGAAACTTTCCTGGAAATTTCACTGAAATGAACAACTAATAGATTGCTTATTTGTTCTCTGAGTGTTTAAGAATTGCAAAATCTCTTATTGCATTATTCTGAATATTGTTTTTCAAAGATTCTCTAAAAATGCTGTCAACTCCTAATGATGATAATGAAACTAATGTGTGCAAGCATGCTCCGTGGTGTCCAGCTCTTCTAAACCCCATGGACTCCCCCATCCATGGGATTCTCCAAGCAAGAATACTGGGGTGGGCTGCCATTTCCTCCTCCTGGGGATCTTCCTGATCCAAGGAAGATCAAACCCATGTCTCCTGCATCTCCTGCATTAGCAGATTCTTTACCACTGCAACACCCAGAAAGCCAATGAAACTAGTGAATAATGCCTAACAATGGCAGATAATAAATGGAAAACCTGTTTGGAATCGTTACTTTAGAGCCTTCACCTAAGGTGGGTGCAGCCTTGGGGGCATAACTAGAGGAACGTTATCATATACTCATCTCTTCTCCCCTTCCCTCTGTTACCTTTCCCCGCTCCCTTTCAGGCCCCTTTTCCTCTCTTTGGAAAACTGCAGTGAGGGGAAAGTGGGGGTAAATGTTATAAACCCACCCCAGGCAACTGTGTTCTATTTACAAAGCTGAGAGAAGGAAGAGTCTAGGAAACTCTTTGTTTGACTCTATCATGGACTGTAGCCCATCAGGTTTCTTCATCCATGGAAATCTCCACTCAAGGATCCTGGAGTGGGTTGCCATCCCCTCCTCTAGGGGATCTTCTCAACTCAGGGGTCAAACCCAGGTCTCCCGCATTGCAGGCAGACTCTTTACTATCTGAACCACCAGGGAAGCCCACATCAAAAAAGTTGGCCATGGCTTAATGGCTTCACTTTGCATCTTATGGTGGTTTAGTCACTAAGTTGTGTCCAACTCTTGCGACTCCATGGACTGTAGCCTGCCAGGTTCCTCTGTCCATTGGATTTTCCAGGCAAGAATACTGGAGTGGGTTGTCGTTTCCTTCTCCAGAGGATCTTCCTGACCCAGGGATTGAACCCAGATCTCCTGCACTGCAAACAGTATCTTCACCTACTGAGCTACCAGGGAAGCCTTGCATCTTATAGAACAAGTCTAACAACAACCCCCCTGTAGGATCACAGTTGTGAAAATTGGGAGCAACAGAGTTCCAGTAACTCACCATTCAGAGACAAGTTCCCTGCCTCATGAAAATCACAGGGGCCCAGACTCAGGCAGGACCGGTATACTCACCTGCAAGTCAGCTAAGAGCTTAATGATACATATGAGGCTCCCACAGCAGAGAATGGTGCTGGCTCAGAGTATTCTGTTGTTTATGGTATAAAACAATCCTCTCAGAGCACTGCCCTTCAAGGCACAAGAATATATACCTTTTAGACCTTCTGGTCTCAATTCTTGTGTTCCAGACCTTAAAAAAAAAAAAAAAAAACCAGGAACTTGAACTGAGGCCATCTTTACTCCACCTTGCTCTCTGGGGAGTGATCAAGTTTAATTATCTCATGTGTCAATAACTTTTGCTGCCTAGAAACAAGTAATTCTGGGCAGAGGGTTCTCTCTCTTAAAAATTTACTGGGCTAAAATAAGTGGGAGTTAGTGATAACTAAATTATTTAGCAAATGAGAATGATACAACATGGGTCACTAAATTATGCCTGACAGCAAAGTTTATTTCACATTTAGCATTCAAATTTTTCTAATACTTCCATTTGTACAGGCATAACTGGATATGAAACTGAAAAAAAATATGTGAAAATAAATTGGAATCTCCCTACAGCTTGATAGTTCCAAATAAAAAATAAGCTGTTTAGAAAGTTAAAATAATCTGTTAGCATGCTTCTCTCTCCTGACCTGAAAGCTATCTAAGGTCAAGGACTCTGTCTTATTATCATTATTTTCTCAGTGACTGATGATATGATAGGAGATATCATATCAGGTTCTCATGAAATATTTGTCCTTTTGGAATGGGCCCATCATCCACTTTGGGCCATTTTATGATGGAAATTATTGGAGAAATATTGTATATCTGTAGTGTTCTCATATATATGGGATTCTCCAGGCAAGAATACTGGAGTGGTTAGCCATTTCCTTCTCCAGGGGATCTTCTCGACCCAGGGATTGAGTATGGGTCTCTTGCATTGCAAGCAAATTCTTTACCATCTTAACTACCTGATTACTCCTACATTCCCTTCACTGCAATTTTTTAAAGAGAAGAAAGAGGGAAGCCCCATATATGAGGATACACACGCACGCACACACACAGACACAGACACATATATATTCTGTATATTTAATTATGAGTGTGATGTGTATAAAAGTTGAGTTTTGTCTCCTTCAGCAATCTTTTAAATGTACAGTACAATGTTATTAACTATTGGTCAACGTTGTGCAGTCTAGAATTTACTTATCTTGCTGAACTGAAATTATAGGATTGCTGATTTTATAGCTCCTTATTTTCCCCTATACCTAGTCCCTTGGCAACCATTCTGTTCTTTGCCTTTATGAAGGTGGCCCACTGTATCCAAGGGGAAACTTAGAATAGGGGGGTCAGTGGGGTGAATCACAGAACTATTTTTTAAATTGAATATAATTGGCCATTTAATGCAAAGAGCCGACTCATTAGAAAAGACCCTGATGCTGGGAAAGATTTAAGGTGGGAGGAAAGGGGACGGCAGTGGATGAGATGGTTGGATGGCATCATTGACTCTATGGACATGAGTTTGAGCCAACTCTGGGAGATGCTGAAGGACAGGGAAGTCCTTGGGGTCCCAGAGAGTAGGACACAACTGAGAGACTGAAGGAGTAATATAATTGCTTTACAAGGTTGTGTTCATTTCTGTTGTACAACAAGGTGAATCAGCTATATGTCTGCACATATCCCCTGGCTTTTGAGCCTCCCTGCCATCCCCCACCCGCATCCCACCCCTCTAGGGCATTGCAGAGCACTGAGCTGAGTTCCCGGCGCTCAGCTTTTTGTTTTGCACAGCAGGTTCCCCCTAGCTATTTGCTTTACACACGATAGTGCATGTATGTCAAACCCTGATCTCCTGGTTCGTCCTGTTGCCCTTCCCAGCTGTGCCCATATGTCCATTCTCTACATCTGCCTCTCTATTCCTACCCAGGATGTAGGTTCACCCATACCATTTTTCTAGACTCCACATGTATGCATTAGTATACAAAATTTGTTTTCCTTTTTCTGACTTACTGAAATAAGTATTCAAGATCCTAGATCCATCCATGTCTCCACAAATGACCACTGCTGTAGTTGGTTGTGGGACCAGAGCTGGTGTTCCTTCCACTAACCATTCTGAAACTCTCAACCTCATTAATCACCACTACTGGTCTTAGGTTATCTGTGTACAACCCCAAACTTAATTCTTCATGGGTCACAGATCCTGATCACCGTTTTCTTCTTGTGCCAAGCTTGCTCCACTAGTCCAATCATAGTCACTGTTTGGCAAGTGAGTACCCAGAAGTGCCCACCTGGATTACTCAAGATTGACACACATTCTTCTTCTCTTCCAGCCTATAATAGGAGTCCTGCTTATCGAGGTCAGTTACTTGTGGCAAGATGATGACTCATTTTTGCCTGATGAGCCCTGGGTGCCAGGAACTCAAAGTGCACAAGAGCCAGTGGTAGTTTGAAGCTCACTGTGGTCCTAGCACTCCTTTGGAGGGGAGGATTTGTAATGCTGCAGATCCCAGAGCTGGGGACCAAGGAAATACCCGCCATGGGTCACTGGGGATGGTGATAAAAGGGACCACTCCTGCTTCCAGTGCCTGTTGTCTGGATTCATGCATTCTTCTGTTGGGGACACAGGAACATTAAAAGTCTCTGATTTAATGAGTGTACTGAAAGCAGAAGTGTGGCATCCTATCCTCATAGGTTTTGTTTCCAAGTTAGTACATCAATTGTGCATTTAACACACTATTTCAACACTCTACCAGGCCATCAATAACCAGGTGATTTAACCAGTAGATCTCATGATCCTGGACCCACTCTTACGTTTCTTAAATCATAAGGAGATACAATATCCCAGTTAGATGCTATGTTACAAGGGCTTATATGTCTATGACTCAGGCATTCCATGTTCTAAGTAGAGCCGAAAAATAAAAGCAATTCGATAGAATGATATTACTTTGTCATTTTTATCATTTTTATATTAGACAAAATTTATTGAATGTATGTCATGCTAAAAGCCATGTCCAGGAAACAGAACATAATTTCTCATCCTTACAATGAGGGCATTATATAAGGAAGACATCAAAAACAAGAATATTTGGATTAGAAAAACAAATTTCAACAAAAGTCTCCTATAACAGTTTGATGACTGGGGCAAGTTACTTAACAATTCTGAGCCTCAGTTTCCTTATTATTTTTTATCGTAGCCTGGGCTAGGAAGATAGAGACTAGCAGTCCACTCATAGCTTTGACCCTCATGAACTTTGTCTGAATTAGATCTTTGGTCTTGGGAAAAACCACCATAATCTTACTGCACCAACGCTGAGCTCATTAATTTCTAAGATCCCTTTCNTATTTTTTATCGTAGCCTGGGCTAGGAAGATAGAGACTAGCAGTCCACTCATAGCTTTGACCCTCATGAACTTTGTCTGAATTAGATCTTTGGTCTTGGGAAAAACCACCATAATCTTACTGCACCAACGCTGAGCTCATTAATTTCTAAGATCCCTTTCAGGTTCAAGATTTTACGACTTTCTTTGATAGACAATTTTTTAAATCTTTTGCTTAGGATGAAAGACTTTATTGTGAAAATTGTGGGTTTTTAGCATGACATACATTCAATAAATTTTGTCAGAATCACCTTCCTGATTTTCAACTTGGATCCCAAATATGTCAGAAGCTCATCTCTGGTCAGGATGCCTACTGAAATGCCTGTTCCCAGCAGATAACCAGGAAGCTTGCTTTTTTGTACCAGTCTTAAATTTCTCTTTCATTCCAAGATGCAGACGGTTTAAGACTCTGATTTCAGTAAGACAAGGTCGAATTATATAGTAACACCTAAGGTGCAGTCATCAGCCAGGAGATGGACCTTCTCCTGAAATCACTGAGACTCTAATTCAGACTAATGGTGTGCCCAAATTACCCATCTCAGTAGGTTTGCTTGATTCCCTGCAGATGTTTCTCGTTTCAGTTTCCAGAAACATCGCTGCTGGGTGATTTATTTGCTGAAATGCATGATCACTCGCTTGCTTTTCTGCTGATGAATGATTTATTACCATCCATTATGCACAGGAAGACAGAGTTGCTTTACTCACATTATTTTTTGTTTTTATTTGCTGTTATCAGGTACACAGTAGACAAGTGAGGAAACAATCTCAGTGTTGATAGATGTGTGGTTGTATGCCTGGGTTGATGCAAAGTCAAAGGACTTATTTTTTTCCACCGATAACACTGTATCTTGCTGGGGCTCTCCTGGGTCTTTTTGAAGGCTCTGGACATGGAAGTTGAACACAGAAATCACGGGTCCTAATTCTTGGGATCATAACTGACAATCTTTGCTTTTCAGCTATGGATTCATAATAGCAAATATTTGTGCCAGTCCTGTTTCTAAGCACTATTAGCTCTAACCTATATTAGCTCATTTAATGTACTTGTCAACCCTATGGGGTAGGTACTAACTACTATCATTCTCATTTCATGGGGGAGAAAACTGAGCCATAGATAGAGTTTAAGTAATTGTCCTTGAGTCACATAGCAAGGAAAAAAATAAAATCTGAAACCTGGTCTTTTGACACCAAATCCAGATGCTTAATCATTGCTAACAATGTGGGAAGGGAAGGGTGGGATGAATTGAGAGGGTAAT
>SJYV01019691.1:0-13494 GCA_006410875.1 Neotragus pygmaeus
AATTCATTTCTGAGTGTTAGACAAGAGCCCAGTTTCGGGCCCTGGAAGGGGTCCCCCTTCCTGCAACACCTTCAGCTATGTTTCTTAGAAAAGTTTATAAATATCTTCATAGAGATTTGAGTGTTTCTTATTGTTACCTCTATAGGGAGTTTTAAATTTTTTATTCTTATATAAGGTTTTTTATTTTATATATATATATATAATGAAATATATATATTTAAAATTACCTATTGAGCTTTATTTTATGTCAAGAATTTTACCCATCCAAGTGTATAATTCAATGATTGTTAGTAACTTTATCAAGTAGTGTAAGCATCATCATAAATCAATTGCAACATTTTTATGCTCCTCAATAAGATCCCCCATGGCCGTTTATAGTTAATCCTTATTCCCACCCACAGTCCTGTGCAGTCACTAATTTATTTTTATCTCTATAAATTTGCCTATTTTGTACATTTCTTATAAATGGAATCTTACAGCATGTGGTCTCTTGTGTCTGGCTTGTTTCATTTTATGTGATGTTTGGGATTTTTTCCTTGTAAAATATGTGTCAGTAATTTGTTATTTATTATCTCTGAACAATAATCCATTTTACAGATAATGACATATTTTACCTATCCAGTTATCTTAGGTAATTTTTAGTTTGGGGCCATTACAATGTTTCTGTGAACACTTGCTTGCAAGTTTTTGCATGGACAAATGTTTTAATTTCTCTTGGATTAATACCTAGGAGAGGAGTTATTGGGTGGTATGGCAGTTTTATGTTTAACTTTTTGATAAATTATTTTCTGAAGTAACTTGATTGTTTTGTATCCCCACCAGCAATGCGTGAGGCTTCCCATTTCACAATATCCTTGACAACATTTATTATTATGTCTTATTATTGTAGCCATTCTAGTAGATGTAAAGTAGGATCTTATTTGAGTTTTAATTTGTATTTCTGTAATAATGATATTGAGCATATTTTCATGTCCTCATTGGCCATTTGTATATATTTTTTGGCATAATTTCTGTTCGTATCTTTTGTCTATTGTTTGATTGAGCTGTTTGTACTCTTACTGAGTTCTCAGACTTCTTTGTATATTCTGGATATATTGCACATGTTTTTGCAAGTATTTTATCCCAGCCTGTTGCTTATCTTTTCATTTTCTTCATGGCATCTTTTGAAGTGCAAATGTTGTTAATTTTGATGAATGAAATTAAGCAAAGATGTCTTAGTTAACGACAAAAGTATAGTCCATAAAAGAAAAACCTGACAAACAGAATCTCATCAAAATTCAGTTGTGTATAGGAAAAAGTTGGTCTTTGTAAATTTATCTCCTGTTCTGCCCATCTATTGCCTTGCAGTAAAACTTCTTTAAAACATTACACCAAGGACCTCAGTAAAGCTTAATTCAGCCAAGAATTCAAATGAGACTGGAAGCAGGTTCTTCTCCAAGAGGGTCCAGATAAGAGTCCAGTCTTCTGGTTCCTTGATTTTGACCCTGTGAAACCATCAGTAGAGGAGCCACCTGGATTCCTATGTATAGAAATGAGATTATAAATGGGTGTTTTTTTAAAGCCTCTTTGTGTGTGTGTGTGTATACCAATAGGAGATGAATAAAATCAGCTGTGATTTCACCAACTCTAAGATTAGCCAAACCACATGGCTAGAATAGCCTCGTCTATTCATAGCTGAACTCAAGATACAGCACCTTTGATATTTTCTTTAATCTTCCATTTGAATGACTGTATCAAAAAAAAAAAAAAAAGGGAATGCTACATTTCCTGAATTTATTATCTTAACAGATAATAATAATAAAAGTGGATCAGCTTTCTACTTTCCCAGGCACTGTCTTATCTCTTGTCTCATCTTGTCCTCACAAGAGCCTGGTGGATCAGATAAAAACAAAGCAGGTAGGACTTGCCCGAAGAAAATAAAACCGACTTTAGCTCAATACTAGGAAGACCTTTCAAACAATTAGAACCAACCTACGGTGGAAGGGGCTAGTTTCTAAAATAATAAACCATGTCTTACTGGAAGACAAGGCTGCATGACAGTATTTGAAGGGTTTAATGGAAGGCAGTGTGGCATGGCCAAGCCTCTGAGATCTCTTTTAACATTAAAAATCTGTCTTCCAGATAAGCAAGCAAAATAAATTAATGCATATTCATGTTGGGGTCAGTCAGTGATTCCTTGCCATTTTCATAATTGCAGTTGTTTTATTTTTAAGTTTTTTTTCAAATGCAGACCATTTTTAAAGTCTTTATTGAATTTCTTAAAATATCACTTCCAGTTTTCTTATGTTTTGTTGTTTTGGCCAAGAAACATGTAGGATCTCAACTCCCTGACTAGGGAGTAAACTCATGCCCTCTTGCTTTGAAAGGCAAAGTCTTAATCTACTGGACCACCAGGGAAGTCTCTGCAGTTGTTTTTGAGGCAGCAGATGTATCTAAATTCCTTTGTGCAAAGAAAATCCTGTGTGATAGACCCCCAATGACACATTTTTTTCAAAGGCACCAAAGTTTATTAACCTGGGCGGATTTCACAAAGGCTTTGTAGTAGAGGCAAGCTTTGAAGTTAGTATGTCTGATTCCTGAGTCCTTGCCTCAAACCACAACAGCATGATCTGCCCTCTCAGGAGGAAACAGGAGCAGATTGAAGCAGCGACTTAGACATTTAAAGAGATGGACAGTCTAACAAGACCATAGACAGAATCTTGGAAGAGGAGTGTGTGTCCCAAAGAATAGGACATCCTGCTGGCCCAACCGTTATGCCAGTGCCCCCCACCCCTCCCCAGCACACACAGAGGAGAGGAATACTCTTTCCTTTCTTTGTGTTTTCCTCACGGCCCAAGCTAAAGGCCCACTGTCCCTGCCTTGGTTACTAGAACTCCTTAGACAGCCTACCTTCCCTCCCTTAACCTAAGTCTCTTTGCGTTGTGCGTGCCTGCTCAGTCATGTCCAACTCTTTGTGACCCCACAGACTGCAGCCCACCAGGCTCCTCTGTCCATGGGATTCTCCAGGCAAGAATACNTTTTTTTTTTTTTCCTAAAAGATGTCTTGATTGTTTGAAGTTTTGGCACTTATAAATAAAACTGCTATAAACATTCACTGTAGGCTTTGCTTGAACACAAATTTTTAGCTCACTTGGGAAATTTCAAGGAGCATGATTTCTATATTTTATGGTAAGAAACTGGTAAACTATTTTCCAAAATGGCTACACTATTTTACATTCCTATCAACACTAAATGAGAGCTGTTACTGATTCACATCTTTGCTAGAACTTGATGTTGTCAGGGTCTTGGCTATTCTAATAAATATGTAGTGGTATCTCATTTTTTTTAACTTGCATTTTCTTAATGACATGTGATACTAGTCATCTTTTCAATGCTCATACAACTTTTATAACTTCTTTGGTAAGATATCTGGTCAGATGTCTTGCTTTTTTTTTTTAAATAAAGTTGTTTATTTTCTTATTATTGAGTTTAAATTGCTTGTGTATATACATATGGTAGCAGTTCTTTTTCAAATGTCTCTTGTAAGAATTTTTTCTCAGTTTGCAGCTTGTCTTCCATTTACTTCACAGTGTTTTGTCAGAATAGAAGTTTTTAATTTTAATGAAATTCAACTGATCAATTATTTTTTTCATAGACCATGCCTTTGGTGTTGTATCTAAAAGGTCATTGTCAAAACCAAAGTCATCTAGGTTTTCTCATGTGTTATTTGTTAACTATTTTATAGTACTGTGTTTAAATTCAGATCTATTTTAACTTCATTTGATTGGGAGCTTGTGTACACCTGTGGTGGATTCATGTCGATGTATGGCAAAGCCAATAGAGTATTGTAAAGTAAAATAAAGAAAAATAAATAAATAAAAAAATAAAGTTTATGATGGGAATAAGTTGTGCATCTAAGTTCATCAATTTTTCAAAACTTATACGTGTGTTTAAGTGTATGTGTATGAGAGTGTTCTGTTGTTTCAGCACCATTTATTGAAAACATTATCTTGTATTCATTTTATTTTCTTACATTTGTGAAAAGTAAACCAAACTTTTTGTGTGGGTCCATTTCTGTGCTGTCTACTCTGTTGTATTGATCTATTTGTCTATGTTTTAGTTAATTTAACTTTTTAACAATCTATTTGATTTCTGTTGCAGATTAGAAACAGCTTCAACATTTTGCAAAAGGAAATTTGCTGATTTTTGAGTCTTCCAAGACTTAGTATTTTTTAAAAGCCATACTAGTTTTCTAACCTTGTCAACTTTATTCAAATGGTATGTCCACAGTAGCACAGAGGATAAAGTAAAGATTGTTTTATCCACACTTTGAATAAATAAATATACAGTCAAGTCTATTGGAAAGATATATGTCCTTAAATCTAGAAATGAATTGCTGAAAAAAAAAGCAAACAAACATAATACTTAAATATTATGACTAATAAAAAGTCAAATATGAAGTACAGATTGATGAAAATGTTAAGCTTCTTGATAGGTAGAATATCAACAAAATTCAAATGCAACTTAAACATTTCAAATTTATTTGTAGGTTATTCAGTGAGTGTGCTCAGAAATAATTAATTCTCTCTATCACATTCAATATATTTTAGATCATTTGCAGTACTTGATTATTGCTATTTAATAAAAATATTCATTTTAAAATAAAATGGAAAAATTTTAAGTATTTTTAAATTGATTAGATTTTTAAATCAGAATATTATTTAAGGTATGTGGTCAAGATGGCAGGGTAAGATGACATGATCTCACCTCTCCCCACAAGCACAATAAAATTATAACTATTTACATAGTAGCTAGCTATGAGAAGGACCTGAAGACAGCGGAAAACTTTCTAATCTAAAGATATAAAGAAAGAACCACAAAAGACTAGTAGGAGATTCAGAGATGCTTTAGTCAATACTCTACATCCCACAGGTAGATGACCTGAAAAATGGATGGATAATCACAACTGCAAAGGTTGTTAAAGAGAGAGGGATCTGAGACCTACATTAGGCTCTTAAGTCCGGGAACACCATACCAGGATGATGAGCATACAGAATATTTAGCTTTGAAGATCAGTGGGGCTTGCATATGACAGAGCTGGAGGGCTGTAGGAAAAAAAAATTCTCTTCTTAAAGGGCACATAAAAAAATCTCACAGATTCTGAGACTCAACACAGAGGCAATAATTTAGAAAAGTCCTGGCTCAGACCCACTTATTGATCTAGGAGAGCCTACTAGAGGGCATAGACAGTGGTGGCAGCAATTTTTTTTTTTTGAAATTATCTAACTACAAGGGTTCTGCTGCTGAGAATCATACTTTTGGAATTCTTCCTATAACCTACTAGTGTCCACCCACTAGCAAGTTGGCACCAGCAACAGAACCTCTGGCCCCTTACACTGGTATGAAGTTCTAGGCATAATACTGTAAAATATAGGACATGGTAGCCCAAGGGGCAAGGTTCCAGCTCAACTTAGCAGTGCATTAATGGCAGACAACCATGCAACAATAGGAGGGCCCACACTTCATACATATAAGGCATACTTAGAGCACATATCTTGGGTCACTAGAGAAGAGCATGCTGCCTGGGGCAGGGTGAGGGGGAACTCTTCTACATAAGATTGCTTCTCTAAGATTGAGGAATGTAACCAAACTACTTACACATTGAAATAAATAGAGAGCATTTACAAAATGATGATATGGAGAAATATGTACCAAATAAATTACTGAGACAAAACTCAAAAATAAATAAAAATATAAGTGAAGTAGAGATGAAAATAAACTATGTGATTAAGAATGCAAGGTGATGATTATAAAGAATCCCAATGAACTTGTGGGAAGAAAGCAAGGACACAGTGAGTTTCAACAACAACAACAATAAAAATAGAAAATATAAAGAATTAGAGATGCAAAAATGCAATAGCTGAAATTAAAAAAAAAATACACTGAAAACGATCAACAGTAGAGACCACAATTTTATGTGAAGACCTAGCCCCACTCAACAGCCTGACGATTTTAGTGCTGGGATGCCTGAGACAAACAACCAACATGCTTGGAAAAGAGCTCCACCATCAACCATTAGACTGCTTAAAGTCTTCCTGAGCATGGTGGTTCCCACAAGAGGGACAAGACTGAGCTCCACACATAGCCTGGAAAATCCCATGGGGGGAGGAGCCTGGTAGGCTTCAGGCCACGGGGTCGCCAAGAGTTGGACACGACTGAGCGAATTCACTTTCACTTTTCACTTTTATGCATTGGAGAAGGAAATGGCAGTCCACTCCAGCGTTCTTGCCTGGAGCATCCCACGGACGCGGAAGCCTGGTGGGCTGCCATCTATGGGGTCACACAGAGTCGGACATGACCTAAGCGACTTAGCAGCAGCAGCATCTGCATCCATTGGGGGTAGATATCGGAAGAAAGAAAAACCAAAATCCTTCACTCCATGGGATTACAAACACAAGAGTTAGTCAAAACGTGACAGTAGATGAATACGTTCCAGGTGAAGTTCAGTTCAGGTCAGTCACTCAGACATGACCAATTCTTTGCAACTCTGTGGACTGCAGCACACCAGGCTTCCCTGTCCCTTTCTTTAAGATGGACTGATTGGATCTCCTTGCAGTCTAAGGGACTTTCAAGAGTCTTCTCAAACACCACAGTTCCAAAAGCATCAATTCTTCAATGCTCAGCTTTATTTATAGCCCAACTCTGAAAAACCATAGCTTTGAATAGATGGACATTTATTGGCAAAGTAATGTCTCTGTTTTTTCATATGCTGTCTAGGTTGGTCAAAGCTTTTCTTCCAAGAAGTAAGCATCTTTTAATTTCATAGCTTGAGTCACTATCTGCAGTGATTTTGGAGCCCCAAAAATAAAGTTAGCCTCCAATTAAAATTAATTAATTAAAAAAATAAAGTCTGTTACTGATTCCACTGTTTTCCCCATCAATTTTCTTTGAAGTAATGTGACTGGGTGCTGTGATCTTCGTTTTTTGAATGTTGAGTTTTAAGCCAATTTATTGATGCTCCTCTTTCACTTTCATCAAGAGGCTCTTTAGTTATTCTTTACTTTCTGCCATAAGTATGGTGTCATCTGTGTATTTGAGGTTACTGATATTTCTCTTGGCAATCTTGTTTCCATCCTGTGTTTCATCCAGCATGGCATTTCCCATGATGTACTCTGCATATACGTTAAATAAGCAGGGTGACAACGTACAGCCTTGATATCCTCTTTTCCCAATTTGGAACCAGTCTGTTGTTCCATGTCTGGTTCTAACTGTTGCTTTTTAGCTACATACAGATTTCTCAGGAGGCAGGTAAGGTGGTCTGGTAGTCCCATCTCTTCAAGAATTTTCCATAGTTTATTGTGATCTGTGCAGTCAAAGGCTTTGGCACAGTCGATAAAACAGAAGTAGATGTTTTTCTGGAACTCACCACTTTTTGTTCCAGCAGATGTTTGCAATTTGATATCTGGTTCCTCTGTCTTTTCTAAATCCAGCTTGAACCTCCAGATGTTCATAATTAAAGTACTGTTGAAGACTTGCTTGGAGAATTTTGAACATTACTTTGCTAGCATGTGAAATGAGTGTAGTTGTGAGGTATTCTGAAAATTTTTTGGCATTGCCTTTCTTTGGAATTGGAACAAAAACTGATATTTTCAGTCCTGTGGCCACAGCTGAGTGATCTAAACTTTCTTGCATATTGAGTGCAGCACTTTCACAGCATCATCTTCTAGATTTGAAATAGCTGAATTGGAATTCCATCACCTCCACTAGCTTTGTTCACAGTGATGCTTCCTAAGGCCCATTTGACTTCATACTCCAGGATGACTGGCTTTCGGTGAGTGATCACACCATCATGGTTATCTGGATCATTAACATCTTTTTTACACAGTTCTTCTGGGTATTCTTGCCACCTCTTTTTAATATATTTTGCTTCTTTCAGGTCCATACCATTCCTGTCCTTATTATGCCCAATCTTTTCATGAAATATTCTCTTGGTATCTCTAATTTTCTTGAAAGATCTGTAGTCTTTCCCATTTTATTGTTTCCTTTATTTCTTTGCAATGATCACTTAGGAAGACTTTCTTATCTCTCCTTGCTAGTCTTTCAAACTCTGCATTAAGATAGGCATATCTTGCCTTTTCTCCTTTGCCTTTAGCTTCTTTTCTTTTCTCAGCTATTTGTAAGAGTTCCTCAGACAACCACTTTGACTTTTTGCATTTCTTTTTCCTTGGAATGGTCTTGATCCCTACCTCCTGTACAATGTCACGAACCTCTGTCCATCATTCTTCAGGCATTCTGTCTATCATCTAATCCCTTGAATCTATTTGTCACTTTTGCTGTATAATCAATCATAAGGGATTCAATTTAGGTCATATCTGAATGGTTTAGTGGTTTTCTCTACTGTCTTCAATTTATGTCTTTATTTTGGAATAAGGAATTTATGATATGAGCCACAGTCAGCTCCTGGTCTTCTTTTTGATAACTGTATAGAGCTTCTCGATCTTTAGATGCAGAAAATATAATCAATCTGAATTCGGTATTGACCATCTGGTGATTCCACGTTCACAGTTGTCTCTTGTTTTGTTGGAAGAGGGTGATTGCTATGACCAGTGCATTCTCTTGGCAAAACTGTTAGCCTTTGCCCTGCTTCATTTCATACTTCAAGGCCAAATGTGCTTGTTATTCCATGTATCTCTTTACTTCCTACTTTTGCATTCCAGTCCCCTACAATGAAAAGAACACTGTTTTTGGATGTTAGGTTTAGAAGGTATTGTAGGTATTCATAGAACTGTTCAACTTCAGCTTCTTCAGCATTAGTGGTTAGGGCATAGACTTGAATTACTGTGATATTGAATGATTTGCCTTGGAAATGAACAGAGATTATTTTGTCATTTTTGAGGTTGCACCCAAATACTGCATTTCAGACTCTTGTAGATACTATGAGGGCTACTCCATTTCTTCTAAGGGATTCCTGTCCACAGCAGTAGATATATTGGTCATCTTAATTAAATTTGCCCTTTCCAGTCCATTTTAACTCACTGTATCCTAAAATGTTGATGTTCACTTTCGCCATCTCCTGTTTGACCACTTCCAATTTACCTTGAGTCATGGACCTAACATTCCAGGTTCCTATGCAATACTGTTTCTATATCACTGAACTTTACTTCCATCATGAGTCACACCCACAACTGTGTGTTGTTTGCATTTTGGCTCAATCTCTTATTGTTTCTAGAGTTATTTCCCTACTCTTCTCCAGTAGCATACTGGGCACCTACTGACCTGGATAATTCCTCTTCAGTTTCATATCTTTTTGCTTTTTCATACTGTCCATGGGGTTCTCAAGGCAATAATACTGAAGTGGTTTGTCATTCCTTCTCCAGTGGACCACATTTTGTCAGAACCCTCCACTATGACCAGTCCATACTGGGTGGCCCTACACGGCATGGCTTATAGCTTCATTGAGTTAGGAGGGGCTGTGGTCCATGTGATCAGTTGATTAGTTTTCTGTGATTCTGTGATCTAAGTAGAGGAACAAGACTAAAATCAATGAAAAACCTAATTGAAGGTTAGATAAGCCATCTACCTGAAAAAGAATTAATAGTAGTGATATTAAGATGATTCAATATTTCAGAAGAATGAGGGCACCAGACTAAGAAGAAATGAAATGTTGAACAAATAGCTACAAGATTTAAAGAACAGGGTTGAACAGTATGAAAAATGAAATTAAAAATACAGTAAGAGGAATCAGCAGCAGAATAAATTAGGCAGAAGAACAGATAAGTGAGCTTAAGATAGAATGGTGAAACTGTTGTCAAAGAAGAGAAAACAAATAGTAAAAAGAAAAGAGGACAGTTTATGAGACCTCTGAAACAACATTAAGTGTACCAACATTCTAATTATATGGTCCCAGAAGGAGAATAGAGAGAGAAGATACCTAAAAATTATTTGAAGAGACAATAGCTGAGAACTTCCCTAAAGTCACCCAAATCTTGGAAGTGCGGAGAATCCCATACAGGCTAAACCCAAGTAGGAACACATTGAAAAAATATAATAATCAAATTTGTGAAAATAAAGACAAAGAGATAATACAAAAAGCAACACAGGAGAAATAACAAATAACCTAACTTTATGGATGCTCATAAAGTTATCAGATGATTTTTCAGCAAAAACTCTACAGGACAGAAATGAATTTCACCGTATATTTAAAGTCATGAAAAGGAAAAATCTATAACCAAGAATGCTATATCCAACAGCAATCTTTTATCATATTTAATACAGAAATAAAAATCTTTATAGACAAACAAAAGCCAAGAAAATTGGAGCTAAAAACGTTTAGCACCACCATATTGGCTTTACAATAAAGCTGAAAGGAAATTCTCTAAGTGGAAAAGAAAAAAGTCCAATTAAAAGCAAGAAAATTGTGAATGGAAAAGCTCACTGATAAAGGCAAACAAAAAGTAAAAGTAGGAAATCACCCAAAACTAAATATAGTATCAAAGCTAGCAATCATGAGAAGAGGAATGTTCAAATGCAAGCTACTGGAAATTCATTGAATTAAGAAACCAAGAAATTAAAACAGTTTCTTTGTATATAAACTGCTATACCAAGACCTCTTGGTAAGTGCAAACCCAAAATCTACAATAAATAAACATGCAAAAAAGAAAAGAAGATACAAATACAACACTAAGGATAGTCAAATCAAAAGAGAAGAAAACCAACAAAGGAAGAAAAGAAAAAGGACCTATAAAAACAAACCCAAAACAGTTTGAAAAAATAGCTAGCTTTAAAAATAGAGAACTAACAAGAACGTAGTGTATAGCTCAGTATTCCATACACTGTCATGACTTATGCAAGAATAAAATCTAGAAGAGAGTTGGTATATGTTTCACTGATTCATTTTGCTGTATAGCAGAAACTAATATGACATTGTAAATAAATTATACTCCAATAAAAATATATTTAAAAAGTCATAAGAACATACATATCAGTAAGTACATTAAATTTAAACGGATTAAATGTTCCAACCAAAAGACATATACTGGCTGAATGGACAGAAAACAAGACCATATTTATACGGTCTACAAAAGACCCACTTCAGACCTAGGGATATAGACCGACTGTAAGAGACAGAATGCAAAAATATTACATGTAAATGAAAATAAAAAGAAATTTGCAGTAGCAATACTCATTTCAGACAGAATAGACTTCAAAATAAAGACTGTTACATGAGATAGAAAAGAACACTATGTAATGATCAAGGGATCAGTCCAAGAAGAATATATATCCAAGAGACACTTGGAGAGCAAGGAAATCAAACCAGTCAAGGAAATCAACCCCGAATACTCATTGGAAGGACTGATGCTGAAGCTGAAGCTCCAATACGTTGGCCACCTTCTGTGGAAACTTGACTCATTGGAAAAGACCTTGATGCTGGGAGAGATTGAAGGCAGGAGGAGAAGAGGGTGACAGAGGTTGAGATGGCTGGATGGCATCACCAATGTCATCGACATGAACTTGTGCAAACTTCTGGAGATGGTGAAGGACAGAGAGGCCTGTTGTGCTGCAGTCTGTGGGTCAAAAAGAGTTGGACATGACTAAGTGACTGAACAACAACAATAACACACACACACACACACACACACACACACACACACACAGCCTACATAGTACTTGGTAGCTTTGTGGCTATCAAGAATACCTGGTGGCTCAGATGGTAAAGAATCTGCCTGCTATGTGGAAGACCCTGGTTTGATCCCTGGGTTGGGAAGATCTCCTGGGGAACTGAATGGCAATCAACTCCAGTATTCCTGTTGGAGAGTTCAAAAACAGAGGAGCTTGGTACCCTACAGTCTATGGGGTCACAAAGAGTTGAACATGACTAAGCAACTAACCCTAACATCAGAGCACCTCAATAAGTAAGGCAAATAATAACAACAATAAAGTTAGAAATCAACTGTAATACAACCCATAGTTCAGAACTTCAACATCTGACTTTCATTAATGGACAGATCATCCAGATAGAATAAAGATACACAGGCCTTAAATGACAGTTATATCAGATGGATTTTATTGCTAATTATTAGAGCATTTCATGCAGAGACTAAACAATATCCTACTAAACAATCAATGGATCTCTGAAGAAATAAAGAAGAAAAGAAAAATATTCCTAGAAAAAATGGAAACAAAAACATAATAATACAAAACCCATGGGATGCAGGAAAAAAAGCAGTTTATTTTTAAACCAAGATTTACTTTTCTTTTTTTAAATGGATGATAAGTGTTTTATAAAGTTGTGTTGATTTCTGTCATGCAACAATGCAAAACAAACAAACAAAAAACATTTCCAAGTGGCAAATTTATATGGATGTAATTGTATCTCAGCAAATCAGAAAAATATCAAATAAACAACTTAACCTTTAAGCAACCATCAAGATGTTAATTTCCAAAATTAAAACAGTTCATGAGCTCAATATTAAACCAAACAAACAACCCAATAAAAAAAACCGAACAGGAGATTTAAGTCAACATTTCAGGAGACATCCAGATAACCAAGATATTTATAAAAGATGCTCTATAATGCTAATTGTTAGATAAATGGAAACCAAAACTAAAATGAATTTCACTTCAGAATTGATACACAAAAAAAAATCTGCAAACGATAATTCATGGAAAGGGTAAGCAGGAAAGGGAAATCTCATATGTTGCTGGTTGAACTGTAAATTGACACAGCCACTATAGAAAAAAGTATGGTGGTTCCTTTATTAAGTAAAAATAGAGAAAAAAAATTTACCATATAATCCTACAACCCAACTTCAGGGAATATATCTGGAGAAAAACATACCTCAAAAGGATATATGATTTCCAGTATTTATTGCAGCACTATTTACAATAGCCGACACAGTTCAGTTCAGTCGTTCAGTCATGTCCGACTCTTTGTGACCCCATGAATCACAGCATGCCAGGCCTCTCTGTCCATCACCAACTCCCGGAGTTCAATCAAACTCACGTCCATCGAGTCAGTGATGCCATTCAGCCAAATCATCTTCTGTTGTCCCCTTCTCCTCCTACCCCTAATCCCTCTCAACATGAGAGTCTTTTCCAATGAATCAACTCTTCACATGAGGTGGCCAAAGTACTGGAATTTCAGCTTTAGCATCATTCCTTCCAAAGAAATCCCAGGGCCGATCTCCTTCAGAATGGAGTGGTTGGATCTCCTTGCAGTCCAAGGGACTCTCAAGAGCCTTCTCCAACACCACAGTTCAAAAGTATCAATTCTTTGGTGCTCAGTCTTCTTCACAGTCCAACTCTCACATCCGTACATGACCACAGGAAAAACCATAGCCTTGACTAGACGGACCTTTGTTGGCAAAGTAATGTCTCTGCTCTTGAATATGCTATCTAGGTTGGCCATAACTTTTCTTCCAAAGAGTAAGCGTCTTTTAATTTCATGGCTGCCGTCACCATCTGCAGTGATTTTGGAGACCCCAAAATAAAGTCTGACACTGTTTCCACTGTTTC